>JBBPDH010000136.1:4691828-4707692 GCA_037974565.1 Clupeocharax schoutedeni
TGTCAGTTCTCCTCATCTGCACAAGTTCAAGTGGTAATAATGAGTACATTTTGGACAGTATATATTAACTGCTGGTCTATACTGTCAGATTTTCTAATGTATATTTTTGTGACAATAGAGAACTATATTCATGCTTTAAAGTATTTTTGTGTGCATCATATTGTTTTGAAAGAACATCTTAAGCTCTTTACAAATTAAATGAGTATTTTAACATTCTGGAAAAATAACTTTCTTTATTAGTAATAGTTACTATACAGTGTAATGTGTCTGTTAATCTAATTTTAGGAGAGGAACGTGTAACATGCAGAAGAAGATTTATCAGGTTGTTAAAGACATTCTGTTAACGAAGAGCTGCAGTGCTCTGGAAGTATGGACTTGTTGACAATATTGGATCATTTTAAATGTCATCATTGTGATTGATTCATGAATTTTGATATTGAATTTTACCAATCGTGCCTAGTCCTGTGTAGCGAGCAAAATGGGATTGGTGTACAGCATTATGTATCAGTTAGAAGACAGTAATAACTGGATCAAAAACACTGCGTGTTTAACAGTAGTTTTGTTTTCTGTTACGTGGGTTTTTTGTGTTGTCTAAGTCTCTTCAGTGCTATATTTATTTTTGCACACCGCTTTAATGCTTTAATAACTACTTAATAACTGTAGAATTATTTAAATCAATAGTTTACTGTTTAAATGGCAATGGACAACCTAACTGTATTATTGTTCTGCTCTCTTTTTATAATTAAGGTTAATCTGCTGGGGACCGGCAGAGTCTCATATGACTTTATTCTGCTCCTGAACTTCCAGCCTGGACTTAAAGAAGTTGGATCCAACCAGAGGGCACTCTGTACTTTTAGATTGTCACTTTGATTTGAACTGAATTGGAAAGACAACATATATAAGGAACACACAAATGGGGACCGTTTCAGTGAATGCCTGTGAGATAAATAAGTAAGAGAACATTCCCTCACCGGTAAGATTTTAGATTGTTATAAGCCGCACATTCTACATTTGTTTTCATAATAATAATATGGTTACTATTTTACATGTAGATGTACTTTTGTATGTTGTACACCACTTTTTGGTGTACAAAAATTCCTTATAGTTAGATCTGTTTATAGATAACTATTTAATCTTAAAGTATTTTTCCAGAATAATGATGGGCTATATCTTCTATCAGAACTTTTTCTTAGTTGGATCCGAAAGTCATGACATCAAACAAGTTTATTTTGAAAAAACAAAAAAACAAAACTAATGTTCAAAGAAAGATTGTATCAGAATATTTGTTTTTTGTTCATCTTAGCAGCAAATCAGTGATTTATTGACCTTTTCATGCGTATCAGTTAATTAAGCAGCAGTGTCCTTTTTACCGCAGCAGCAAAGGAACGGGAAGGAACCAGAGGAACACCCCTCAACAGTGAGAGGGAAATGTTCCAGTTCGGAAAGTACCCCATGGACATTTTAGAAATGCTTAGTGGACACCAGGCTCACCAGTTCAAAGGCCTGGGGCTGGAAAGGCAGCTGCAGCACCAACAGCAGGTTCAACTCCAACACCAGCAGCAGCTTCAGCAGCAACAGCAACAACAGGGTGAGGCCTCTGGCTCACTCCTCTCTGGGTTGGGCCTAGGTTCTCTTCAAGGATCTAGAAGTAATGCATTTTCAGATTCCTCATCTATCTTTGCCAAAATGGGCGCACCGCCTCCACCTATCCCACAGCAAACTCAGTCCTCTTCGTCACAGAGCTCACGCAAGTCTAGCAAGATGAGCAGCAGCAGTGGGAGTGGGACTTCAACCTCTGGATATCCACAGTTCTTACGTCCATTTCACCCGGCAGAGGCTGCTCTAGCGCAGGAGCAACTTCACTCAGGGATGGGTCGTTTTGATTTTGCAGGTGGAAGTAGTACTAGTGGTTCTGGAGTAATTGGAGGAGTTGTAACATCTGCTCCCCCACCACCACCATTGCACCCTGGCCTTTCCGTGCCTCAGCCATCCCCTGGACCATCATCTTCCTCACCATCTCCTTCTAGTTCAACCACCACATCCAATAACCCCCCTAGCAGTAGCAGTACAGTGGCTGGACTAGTTGGAGCCCAGTCCGATGCTAGAAGTTTACACCAGCAGTTCAGTTGCATGCTTGCAGCCAACCAGTATTTCCTCTCTGGAGTGCCTGCTAATGCCAGCTTGGAGCAGTTTCTAGTTCAGCAGGGCCCCCATAATCATCTTGGTCTTGCAGACTCAAACACAGGTCTTGCTCCTCCCCCAGCCCTTCACCCCTCTCACACCCATGGTCACCCAGCCCCTCAACCTCAGCAGCAACAGCAACAGCTACCACCCCATGCCTTGTCTCATCCACACAGCCATGCCCATCCACACCATCCTCTTCACCCTGCCCCCCAGCCATCACCTCTTGGTGGGTTTGATTTTCAAGGTATCCCTGTTCTTTCCTCCAATCAGCTAGCTTCCCTAATGCAACAGGAAGCTGGTCTTCCACTCCCACTCCCACTCCATCTTTCTGTCCCAAAGGATGATGGTAAGGGGGATGGTGGATCTGGAGCTGGAGGAAGCGGAGGTAGCGGCAGCAGGAGAAAGAAAGCAATGGCTGGTTACCTGCCCCAGAGGAAGACAGATGGTAGCAATAGCAGTAGTGGAAGTAGTGCTAACTGCCACAGCAGCTCTGGGGCACATAGTCATGATGGGTCTTCTGGCCTTGTTGGAGGAGGCGGAGGGGTTGGTATGAGGGGTCTTGGTGACCCCTCCTCCATCCTCTCCTCTTCAACACCATCCTCCTCCTCTTCTTCAACTGTCTCTTCCTCCTCTTCCTCTGCCCCCTCCTCAAATTCTGCCTCAGTCTTAGTATCAAATGTTTCACAGATGCCCAAAACTGATAATCAGTCTACCATGACTCCCACTGTTACACAGCCTGAGCCAGAGTCTCTTTATCACTGTGGAGAATGTGGCAAATCATTCACACACCTTCCAAGTCTTCGTAGACACATACGCAGCCATGAAGGAGAAGTTAATGATCCCAATAGCACTGCTAGCACAAACCCAAATGCAAGCCACCAGCATCCATCAGATACAGGTCTCCCTCATTCAACTCAGGATGGCATATCTCAGCAAAATGCCCATCATCAACATGAGCAGAATCAACAGCAGTCCAACCCAGACCCCTCTTCGTCCTCGTGCCCAAGTCCAGATAAATCTTACTGTTGCAATGAATGTGGAAAAGGCTTCAAAAAAAGAGGGCATCTCCTTCAGCATGGTGTTATCCATTCTGGTGCACGTCCATATGCATGTTCTACCTGTGAGAGATCGTTTAATCGTCGTGAATCTCTGACACGACATGAGAAAATTCATGAAGATAAGCCTTACCGCTGTCCAGCTTGTGGCCGTTGCTTTAGGGAGAGCACGTCTTTGCTTAACCATGCTGCCTCTGGCTCTTGTGGTAAACCAGGAAGGGGTTCAAGATCTAGAAGTAGTGATGGCAGTAGCTCAGTGAGCTCAGAGGGCAAAGTGGAAGGTGATTTCCAAACTCTAGGAGATGAAAAAGGTTTGGGATATAAGACTGAGGGAAGTGGAGCAGGATTGTCCTGTGATGGCCTGTATCAGCAGGAAAGAGGAAATCCAAACACTGGAGAGAAACCTGAGCCTAAATACAATCCAGCATATTCACGAGATCTCTACCAAACGTCCTACAGGGTTGACGACTATCGTCGGCCACAAGGTAACCCAACATCATATTCTGGAGATGGCTCTTGTAGTAATAATATGTCAGGCCCTGCTCTTAGAAAAGCTCCTTTAGCTCCAACACTTCACCCACACCCTCCAAATCAGCAACATCACCACCAACACCAACAGCAGCAGCCGCATCTTCCACTCTCATCTCTCCTGGATGACTCTGAAGATGAAGTTACTAGTAGTGCCATGTCTGCAATTGCTGCTGCTGCTGCTGCCTCTGTCTTGCCTGCTGAAATGAACAGTGGGGGACGAGAAGAAAGAAGGGACATAATAGGAGGTCTGTTGGGTGGACTTGGATTTGGGTCTATGAGTGGCCCGTCATCTACATCTGCTGGAAATGGAGGAAATGAAGAGTGCCTGAATGGATCTATGATGCCATTGTCTCACCCTGCACAGCAGCAGCCTAATTCACAAAATGCCACATCTGATGCCAAACCCAAACGACCTCGTAAACCAAGACAAAAGAGGGAACCTAGACCTGGTGGTATCCCTGGAGAGGGCGTGAAGCGTCGGAGAAGTAACCAGAATCGTGGAGATGGAACGGAAAGGCCTTATTTATGCACTGTTTGTGGACGTGGCTTTGGCAGACGTGAGACCCTGCGCAGACATGAACGTGTTCATACAGGGGAAAAGCCATTCCACTGTGATGTCTGTGGCAAAGATTTTCGAGAACCTTTCCATCTCACTAAACATCAGACTGTTCATTCAGGAGAGAAGAACTACAAGTGCTCCCTTTGTGGAAAAGATTTTGGCTACGCACAAAGTCTAAAAAGACATGAGAAACTACACCTGAGAGGAGATTTTAAGCCAAGGCGGAGTAAGACCAAGTCTTCTGTAAACCGTGGAGCAGTTAGTCAAGAGAGCAATCAAACAGCCCCCAGTTCCTATTATTCTTATCCTCAGGATAAACCTCAAGGATCCAGTGCTAGCACATCAAACCAGCCCCCTCCTAGGCTGTACACATGTGAAATTTGCTGGAAGTCTTTTCGCCACCACTTTCACTTGACTGCCCATCATCAAGCTATCCATGAGCATGGGGGAGAGAAACTTTTCTCATGTGAGGTCTGTGGCAAAGCATTTGCTTACTCCAACAGCCTGACGAGGCATAGATTATCTCAGCATGGTTTGGCACGTGCAGGACCAGCCACCCAACCAACAGGAAGTGTATCTAGTGGAAACACCTCATCCCTAAACGAAAGTGAAGCTGCCACTAACACTCTCCTTCATCTGACTTCAGACAGTGGAAGTCATGGTGTACAGCAAACCCACTCAACTATTTCCCACACGCACCATCTTCACCCTCAGCCTGCAGGTTATTCTCCTCTCTTCTACACACCAGAATCTGGTCCTCATAGTTCAAATAACAGTGGCCCTTCACACCCCCAACACCCTCACTACTCACACTCCACTGTAGCGCCCCTCCCCCATCAACAGCCTGTAACTGGGAAGGGGCAGCAAATTTATTCAGGGGTGACAGGAAACCCTGCTCATTGCGCTCCTCCTCATATCCATATTTCTTCCTCCTCACTCTCTCAGCACCACCACCACCACCAGCAGCAGCAGCAGCAACAGCAACAGCAGCACTCCTTCCAGATGCTGCCACAGCATCTGCAACATCCAGTCGTTCAAATGCATGGAGAGGTTACCCAAAAGAGGAAAAAAAAAAAAAAGAAAAAAATTAGATTAGTCAGTGGGGGGCAGCTGGTTAGGGAATTCACTGATTTTGAAAATGCTCAGCGGCGTAGATTTTTAAAAAGAAAGAAACGCAGGCTTCAGCATCAGCTCAAAATGAAGAAGTGGATAGCCCAGCTTAAATGGGCCAGGTATGCTGGAGGATTTGGAATTAACGTTGGGGGCGGTACATGGCGGGTTGGCCGGTTGAGATTCAGAGGTCTGCGATCTTTAATAATCCCCATAAAGTCCTTTCCATGCCCTATTTGTCCTTCCACCACCTTTGCAAGACGGATAACCCTCTCAGTACACCGTGTCACAAGGCACCCCCCAAGGAAGCATGGGTGTCGAGCCCGCCTGAGGTGCATCGTTTGCGGCAAGCGTTCCCGAAGGCTACTCTCGGCTCTCCGCCATCGGGCCCGGCACCTTTCGCAAGGGACCTTCTCTTGCCCTCGATGCCCGTCTCGGTTCTGGAACGGCACCCTGCTACAGCGGCACATATTTGCTTGTCGACGTGTTGGCGTAGGACGGAGAACATCACCAAAGGGGACTAATCCTCAAAAAGGAGATGATCATTTTGCAAGAGCAAGTGGCATTGCGATGTACAGGCACTAAATATTTTCTTCCCTAAAGAAAATATCCTTTCAAACTGATGGATTTTGAGAGCCAGAGAGATACATGTGACATGGCATAGTGGAATATCGGATTCTAATCCACTACATGTTGACACACACTTACACCCATTATGCACATGGTCTCTGGCTTCAGCCAAGGGAGTGCCTCTTATAACAAATGACTTGGTTACCTGAACATTAAACCTGGAAAAAAGAAAAGAAAAAAAGTAAGAAAAAAATCCATTAAAGACATGGATCTCTAACATGGTTTCTCCAAAGGGGAAGAATATTTTAGATTATGAGACTGTTTTGGTAGCACCTTTGTTGTTATGGTAGCATCTCTATCCTCTAAAAATGCATTCATTAAGTATTTTCGTAACTTTTTTTTGTGCTGCGATTCTGGATGCAAACCAGTAAGAGTGAACTAATCTGAACAGTAACAATATTTCTCCAAATTAGTTTCCCCCTTATTACTCAGAGTTTGACAATATAGTCTTTCATTATTCTCAAATGTATGTAGCTTTCTGTTCCTCGTGGACTTGTGTTTTTATTGTCGTCTCCCCCCTTGCCCCCCCCCCTTTCTTGTTTTTGATTCTGTTCATACAGTTCTACAAATGCTTGCCCTGGAACATAATGTTGCTATTTGGGAAACTGTAAAGAAAAAACATAACTGTATATTCGTTAAGGACAACACTTACTAAGACACTTACTTTTAGAAAATATCTTGACTATGCGAAACCAATGGGTCAGAACCTTGAAACCATGTGAAATTTTGTGGCAGAACTGATGGGGAGGAGACAGTATAGCGCAATAGATGCCATGTTCCGTGTGTTTAATGTCTTTCTTTTTTCTTTTTTTTTTTAAATATGTAATTTTGTAGGTATTTCTATGACAAGTGTTACATCTTTGGTTGAAATGGATTGGCATAGAAGTGGAGAAACCAGTCCGTACTGTAAAATCCGTATTATATTTTATTATGTATCGGTCGTTTTCAGTTTGTTCTTTTTTTATTCTTAAGTACAAGTTTTGTTTTTTAATCATTTGTACTATTTGTGGGTGGGTGTGTGTATGTTGTAAGATGAGGGGAATATATGTATCAATGTGATTTTCTTTTTTTTTTCCTTTGTTTTTATCCCCCTTTTTGGTCTGTCTAACCTTAACCAGTTTAGCACAGTTCCCCAACACTATTGTATACATTTCAGTACTTTACTTAGCTCCTCTGTCCCAATGTTTTAATCTCAGTAAACTAAAATATAAATACTAAACTATTCTTTTCTTTTTCCTGCGTCAACAAAAATTGGTGAGTCCCGCAGAAAACCAATAAAAACGTGAAAATGTCATCCAGGGTAGTTTGATATTATTTGGAGATATAAACCCTCGCTTCATTCTTTAAACACCAGCTTATGATGAACAGGCCTTTATGCCCTGTTTAATTCGTACGGGCTAAATATTTGACATTTTAGGCAGGAGAACTGACTAGCGGTTGTGCACCTGGCGCTGTGCTGCTGTCTCAGGCTGTTAGCCACTCACATGCACTGGCACATGCCCTCTCCAGTGCCATGCCTAGAGGCAGGGAGGAGAACACCTGCAGGGACAGAGGCACCAAACCGTCTGTTGAGGTTCTCTCCTGCTTGGCAAAAGATTCAAGATAGATACAAGATTATTTGTCACATGCAGCCATACAAGTACAACACACAGTGAAATGTATCCTGAAACGATCCTATTACTGACTGTGCAAACATTAAAACAATAAGTAAAATCTACATTAAAATTCAAATCTAAAATTCTAAAAATTAAAAACTAAAATTAAAAGCTAGGCCTTTGTATGTACATTGTGCAAATGTAATGTTAAAGTGCATTGTGCAATAAAAAAGCTCAGCAATATAAACAGAATGGAAAGTGGCCAAAGCGATATGTAACCACAGTAAAAAAGTAAAAAGTGTAATAGCTGTAGTCTCTCAGTCAGAAATCAGCAAGGCATGCGGTGTCTTATGTCATTTTAAAGGACACAAAAATGTTAGAACTCAGACAGTTATAAGGCATTGCTTACAAAAACAATGTAATCGAAGTCCAACATGCAACACACATGAAAGTCACTAGGTGGCGATAAAAGACCCCATGTGTTGAGCCGCTTCTGGAGCCTCTCAGAGGTAGGAAATGCTGTAAAGTTCCCATACATTACACATGTGTTGTCAGACTCTGGTTCAGATATTTAATGCAATTTACTACTATCTGATGTGCAACATATTTAATAGAAATACACACCGTGTAGTACATATCATGCAGATCATGTTTTTAAGAAGGAAAGTGTTGATTTAAAAATTCAAGAAAGACGAATACACAAGAAACGAAAGATTTATAGCACTTGTTGGTTTTTTTAAAGAGCAGGGTGCAAAAAAAAGACGGCTTTCGTTTTTCTAACTCGCATCTGCATATTCTGGGAAAATAACACTACCCAGGTCGTTTTGTACCCTTTTCCCGCAATGCATTTGTCATAAAATTGTATTGGAAAAAGCGTATATGGGGCTATGTGTGTACATGAGGTATTTTTGCGAGCAATATAACTAGGAAGGAGCCCACAGATGTTTGTTTTCATTTTTCAGCATGCGAGAGCAGATTCCATTTGATCTCTAGATCTTCCAGGAGTTGCCTGCACTAATCCACGGGATCTCGCCAGGCCTCTTTCGCGTGTTGTTTTACTCCCGTCTCACGCGGCCCTAGCATGGGGGAGAAGGGTAGGAGGAGCCAGTGACCTACATTTGTCCAATGGGAAGCCGCGAAGGGCAGACACTGACCTACTTTTAGCCAATCGGAGCGAGGCAGCTCTGCCGGTAGGCAGAAACCGCGCGTGTTTAGGCCATGTGCTCGCTCCGAGTTCTAGTGTGGGCCTTAAGGTGGTCTTGGGAGCCTTTTTTGTGTCGGCCAAAAAGAAACACTCACGTTTTGGCATATCAGGACAGTATGAAAAGAAACCTAAGCAGTCCACTTCTTAAGATTATTATGATTGTAATAGTTTTTATTATTACGGAGGGTTTAAGTGTATACATTTCTACATACACACACACATACACACATATATATATATAGTGTGTGTGTAGAAATGTATACACTTAAACCCTCCGTATACACTTAAACCGTGTGTGTGTGTGTGTGCTAACTTTTCATTAATAAAGCTCCCTTTAGTCGAATAAAGGTGTTATTGTCGACCTTGCTAGGGCCAAGCCAATGCAGGACAAACGCTCTCGTAGGGCGAATGCACTCATGATCTCTTTTTTTCCTGGTAGCCTGACAGTGCAGAAACCACATGTGTGAGCGTCAGCCTAAACCCTCCAGAAAGGGAGACGGCGAAGAGAGGGTTAACTATGTGGGCGTGACCTTCATGAATATGCTAAAACGGCCCGAAGCCGTTGGCTGCGCGCTCGCCTGCACGTATCCGTGGGCGGGGCGAGAAGCCGTCTGTTTCATTAATATTAATGAGCCCCGCCCCTGCCTGCTCATCCCCCGTGAGAGGTGATGATGTCACGAGAGCTGCCCGTGTTCGTTCCAGCTGACTCGAGCCGCGGTGCGAGAGACTGGGAGAAAAAAAGGAGCGACTGGGAGAAACAGGAGATACTGGGAGGAAAAGGAGGTCGCAACTAAACTAAAGAGCGAGACATAAGAAAGAAAAAGAGACAGTGAAAGAAGACGGTCCTTAAACCATCGTGTTGAATACTTTACTGGGTTTTTAATTGGTTTTGGAGGGGTGTTAGAGGAAGATCCATTTTGTTGTGCAGTTTTTTTATTCCATTTTCATTGGATTTTGCATTAAACAGCAGTTTCTGCTTGGCTGGTCCTCGCCGTGGTTGCACCCCAGGCTCCATGGACGGCCGTCATTTCCAACCTGTTCTGTTTTTCTGGGAATATTTCTATTTCTTTTTATTTTTGTGTCCTTGCCGGGAGGAGCGCCAAGTCCTGCTCTGTGCAGAGGCGACAGATGTCAACAAATGAACGAACTGTCCACCAGAAGAAGACGACGTGAAAACAGGAGAGGAGATCTGGTGTCCAAGAACTTTGTTGAACCGATAGAAAAGAGAAGAGAGGAGAAGAGCTCAGGGCGGCAGGTTTAAAAAGCTCTTAAAGGTGCTCACACGTCTCTGAAGCAGCAGCAGGAGGAGGAGGGGAAGACAGAAGATGGAGCTCTGAACACACTGTACTGGATCTCAACACGCCTGACAGCCTCCGTATTGACATGGATTAAAGTGGCAGGGCGCAGGGAATAAAGCCAAGTGTTTACTCAGCTCTAAACAAACAAACAATAATAAAACATCACAAGAAACTTGGACTGCTCCTTGATTTGGTGGAAGCAGTTGTCAGGCTATGTCCAGGCAACTTTCTCAGCTTTTACCTCCAGAGCTCCCTGCAGGAGCCAGTCCACAGTTCGGTCCTTCTAATCCAGCTCCTTCTGCTCCCAATGGCCACCTCAACTCCATGGCCAGTCTAAAATCTCTTCTGCAGCTTCCTATTAAAGGAGACAACAGAGCGAAAGACTGCTGTGAAATGAAAGGTGAACTCTCTCTCTTTCTCTCTCTCTCTCTCGCTCTCTCTCTCTCTCTCTCTCTACCTCTGCTATCCGTAATGCTTGGGCCTACAACTCTATTCCCTCCCACTCACTTCACTGTTTATCCCCTTGTCAGCGCTGTTTGTGTTGTCTATTTGTTGCAGGGCCTAATGCAGTTCACCAAGAACGGGAGAAAGAGATTTAATGTCCATAATTGCAATAGCACTTCGTAGGATCTCTGAAAAAATACTATACTCTTTCGACTACCCGTTTCAGTGGTCATTTCTACTAAGGCCTGTTTAGTATCTCTTTAAATACAAAATGACTGGCATTAAAGGGATGCCACATTCAGCCTTTGGCCACACATGCACCAAATGACTACGTGTGCTCTTTGGCGTCCCCTGGTGGAATATTGCTGCCACAGCAGGCTCTCCTTTTTGGAGGAGCCAGAGTTGCTGATGAGCTGTGAAAGATTCCTGACAAAGAGGTTTTCCCAGGGCCAGAGAACGACCCCCAGATTATTATGCGTATAATGTGTTGCAGAATAAAATACATATAGAAAATAATCAATGGGGATCATCTTGACTGCCCCCCCCCTTTTTTTTTTTCTTTACAAATGTGGAGTTGGATGCTTGCTCCAGCCTCAGTGGTGCAAACCCATCCAGAGCTGCTTTTTGTTGGCTTTTTTCAACGCCCTCAAATACACCCACACGCTCCATCTCCCTTTCTGCTTCACCCCCCCACCCACCTACTCATCCTGCATAAGTACTACCTCTTTCTATCTGTCAGCCTTTGATTCTTTTCTCACTTCTTCACTCATCATGTGAAGAATAAAGAAAGAATGCTTCTTTGTTTCTCATATCCCATACTAAGTGTGTACCTGACACTGTGATATATGGTTTTCTACACTGTGGTAATTAGGAGTTAGCTGATATATTGATTGCCTGAATTATTATATTAATATGTACAAACATAAATATATCAGCCAATATTAATATCAGAATTTTGACCCCATTAAAATTGCCATAAAATGTTTATTTTGGTTGTGCCTTAATATCCAATTAATAGAGATAATAAAGTAATAAAGAGTGCTCCAACCCAAGTAATAAATGTGTAACAAAACACAATTTAAGTCTGGCTAAAAAGCAAATCATATAACAGTGTGAACTTGCAGCATTGTATACAGCTATATGTAGCAACTAGAAAAATATTATGTTGCATTGATTAGTCTACACATTTCTGGCTGTTTAACATTTTGCTCTTCGCAGGCATTATTTACTCTGTGTAAGTGGAGATGATTTCTCTAACCGGCTTATACAGTAATGTTTAGTGGTTAGCTGTAAGTTCAGACCTTTACTGAAGGAGTCACTGTAAAAAAGTTGCATGACTCATAGGGGTGCTATGATTACAGAAATGATGCTAAAAGTATGGTATGTAATGAGAGCTATAACTTACTAATGCATATAAATATCATGACTCTACATGCTGCAGTCTACAGAGAGATGGAAGTTGGTTTCTTATAAGAATGTTTTGTTTTATGATGTTACTTTGTATAAGAGCCTTGTTCTACATATTTAAGGAAACTTTAAAAAAGCATTAAGAGGTTGTATCAAATCTGAACTGAATTGTATTCGGTATTGAAATTAAATTCATAGCAACATTAGTGATTTTGTCTTGTATGGCTTGAAAGAGGGAGATACAGACATCCTCTCTTACATTGTAGCCAATGCTCCAGCCCTCTCCATCTGAGCTAATGACTAATATCTTAATGTAGAGCGGCAGCTGTGATGGCAGAGGCTTCACAATCTCCTCTGTCTTTTACTTAAAATGTGCACTTTAAGCTCTGTGCATGCACTCAAGACGAGACCAACTAAATCTTAATTGAAGTTAAGATGGAGGACTTTAGGATCAAGTTTATATGATTTATCTTCTGTATATGTACCCCTCAAATGTGAAAGAGCTATATGTGAGTCCACTCTAGTGCCTGACTCCACAAAACACTGCATAACTTGATTACTTGCATACGACTTTCTGTAGTTACCCAATAATTCATTTTGTTTCTGAACAGTAAGACTTTAGATTAATAATTAAGCAATAAGTCTAGAGGTCAAAGACTGAATACTGTTTTTAGCTTAAAGGCATTGTTCTGGTTGTAAGAAAACTAAGTTTTCAAACATTTAACTGTAGTTTAAACAAAACTAGCAAGGTTTAATTATTCAAAAATGGCATTGGTCCAATTAGCTGGCTGTTGTTACAGCACATAGGTCAAATACTGAGTTGTTGTATAGAACAGGAAGTCACACCAATTTAATAATATGCAATTACATTTTTGTTACAGATAAAGAGAAGCCCGTAGATTCTGATGAGGATTCGCTGGGTGGGGTCGGGGGTGTGAATGGGGGTGTGGGCGCCATGCGCGGCTCATCCCAGTCAGCCTTCCTGGGACCATTACTGTGGGAGCGTACCCTACCGTGTGATGGGAGCCTGTTCCAGCTGCAGTACATGGACCTGGAGGAGTTCTTGACAGAGAATGGGATGGGCTGCATGCCGTCAGGAAATGCCTCCAGCGCCCAGGCCCAAATCCCCTCGCAGAGCACGCAGTCGGCCGTGCCCAGCCAAAGCTCCCAGTGCCCCCCCTCCTCACCACCCCCCTGCTCCTCCTCTGCCTCTTCCATCTCCTCCCTCTCCTCCTCATCCTCTTCTTCCTCTCTGCTGGGCCTGGATGTGCCACAGGGCCCGACACCGGGCATGCTGGGAGGTCCGGAATGTCTGCATGGTAAGCATTTGTGTATATGACTATGTGTGCATTTGACTGAGAGTATATGAGTGTGTGTGTGTGTGTGTGCGTGGGTGTGTTTTCATACATTTTCAGGACAACAAAG
Source organism: Clupeocharax schoutedeni (assembly GCA_037974565.1). Lineage (NCBI taxonomy): Eukaryota > Metazoa > Chordata > Actinopteri > Characiformes > Alestidae > Clupeocharax > Clupeocharax schoutedeni. The sequence goes on from JBBPDH010000136.1 coordinate 4,705,271, forward strand.
GCCTGTAAATCCAAAGTGAACATGGCCAAGCTAAAAGGCCAAAGCCATTAGTTTTTAGTTATTGAGCTTGTTAGAGTTGGGCTTTAAAACCATATCACAAAGTAAATTACCCCAACAGGGACTTTAATGACATTGCATTTAAATACAAAGACTTTAATATGGAGGTGTGTGCCCACTCTTCCTGGAAGACTTTCCACAAGATTTTGAGAATTTGCGTCCATCCATTCTGTAGAGCATTTATGAGGTCAGACACTGGTGTTGGACGAGAAGGTCTGGCTCACAGTCTCTGTTCCAGTTCATCCCAAAGGTGCTGGATGGGCTTGAGGACAGACTTTCTAGTACGAATGCATTAGTTTAGTGACGTTAACTCTTTGGTTCAGATTGACTGCATCAGGGTGTAAGAACTAGACAGTTTGCAGTCTTGGATTAGAGGTAAGTGCAAAATGATATTCTGTTTCGGTATTGTTTACTACATAATTGTACATATCCTGTTGAAGACTGTGGTTGGTTTAAAAGGGATTAGGTTTTACATAATGATTTTCCATATCATTCCACATCCAGTGAAGCAAAGTACTTTGATCAGCTTGTTTGAACTGTAAGCAAACAAACTGCTCTGCGTTTGGATGCAGCATGCAAAACATACCCCAACTGATGAATTGAAAACTGAAACTGGAAAGCTGTGGCAATATATAAATAAATAAATAAGAATCAGTATAAAGAGCCATAAGGAGAACAAATCTTTGTGCAACAATTCCTACTTATGTGCAGCTCCTTCACAGACATGTTCCTTTATAAACCTCTTACACAGGGAAAAGTACAATAACTCATTGTTTTTTGGTGTCTCACATAAACGGACTGAAAATAACTGAACACAGGAGCCTTTTTTTAACAGATGGTGAACTACGTGCGCTCAAGTGGAAAGCTCAAGCTTACCATCAGTAGGCCACTGCTTATATGATAATAAAAGAGGCAGAAACCTGGGTACTACCGCATTTACACTAGGACTTTGTAATATATTTTTTTGTCAAGTGCGACACTGGCCTGTAGCACTAATATCGCAGAAGGCTGCATTATGCAAATGAGCCCTTTAACAAATAACAACATTTCGAGCTGTTAGTGGTCTGGTCGGCCTTCAATGCCATCAATGAGTGTCTTTTCAGTGTTTTGACAGTTATTTGACAAAAAATCAGTGTATTGTGATATCGGTGGATGCTGGATGTATTGCAAACTGAAATAGTTGCAATATGGTTTTCCTTCTTTTCCTTTCAGACTTGTCAGAATTGAAGAAAGCCACATCAATCAGGATGCATGAAACATAAGCTAAATTGCGAAATCTGTAATTTATAAAGTGTGATTGGTTGTGTTTGTTTCGAATATTCATTCATGTTCAAAACACAATGGCAGTCTGAGTGCCTGTAAAACATTTCCCACTGTGTAGCACAATGTTAGTCCGTCCCTTCAAATGGAGGTGCGCGAGAGAGAGAGAGATAGAGAGAGCGAGGCTGGAAGGAGTGGGGGCTCTGCCAATGTGTATTTTCCTCGCTTGTTTTTGAATCTTGTTCCCTCGCTCTCTGCTGTCTCACACGTTGAGGCCATGTGCAGGCGATTCGTCACGTGCTGCTGCAGAGAGCAATGAAGTGAGAGTGCGAGGGGAAGGGAGGGCTGGAGGAAGAGAGGGAGGAGCCACCAGGCTGCAGGAAGGGGTGGGGGGGGCTGTCATATCAGAACCATGCTAATCTTTTTTTTTTTGTTCCTTGTTACACAAATGGGACATTTTTAAAAAGTGAAGATTCTAAAATGATTCAAGGAAAATCTTTTTGTGGTGTAAATCTTTTAGACTATGTCCCAGTCGGTTCACATTTTTGCCCTGTCCCTATGCATTGTGCATTGGAGCAACCCTGAGAACCTTGAGGACCATTTGAGAACCACTTGTAATGGTTCTACTTTTCAGGAGTACAATAAATACACCATCTAATGCCGATACTGGCAATACTGACAGGGTTCTTGAAAAGTGTGTGTATGTGTATATATATATATATATGGATATATAAAAATACATACACACCCATTTCACGAACCATGTCAATATTGCCATCGGCATTAGATGGGTATACAGAAAATCCTTCTAAAGCATCTTCCTGCCTGTGTGTGAGTGTGTGTGTGTGTGTGTGTGTGTATATATATAGGAAGGCGCTTTAGAAGGATTTTCTGTATGCCCAGGGGAAGGTAGGCTTTTTTCATGGGGATATATATAAATGCACAAGGAGGAAACTGTATGCTCTTAGGGGCTGCATAATATTGCTGGGAGAGGTCTGGATTTTGTGCAGGATTCTCATATCAGTCTTTGTTTAATGCAATTTCATTTCACAACATGCTTTGCTTTGAGGGGAAAAAAATCTAATATTTGGCAGCAGTCTCAAGG
>JBBPDH010000136.1:4743329-4761570 GCA_037974565.1 Clupeocharax schoutedeni
TCTTAAACTGTGAGTACATGTGACACAGGGGTCTAATACAGTAATAGTAGACATTGAAACAAAGACAATGATATATTTTGGAATAAATGGGCAGGAAATTAGATTAAATAGGGTGGAAACAAGGTGAATGTAAGTGCAGTACATAGCAGGAAACGGTATAATCATCAAATAGACAGTAAGCTCGTTGTTAGCTCATTGATGTAAGATCTACGGGCTAATATCCCACCAAATTGTACTCCGGTTAGGTATGTAGATGTGTTGTTTGCACAAAACACATTACATGCAGTAGAAATAAACATCACCTCAAATGAGAGATAATAGTTTTCTTAATTGCTTGCTTTGTTAATTATTCTACTTTGGACAGTAAACTCCAAAACTTTACAAAACTGTCCCCGGATGGGTTTTCTCATGATGAGATCAGGTCTGGATAAAATGAGAATGATTAGGATGTCCCACTTTTGCTAAAATACATTGGCCATTTACTGGACAAAATTTCTGTTGTGTGCTCACAAGAGGGAGATTAACCTACTTAGAAAGAAAACACTTATTTACGTTCCCTGAGGCTTTAAACAAAACAGATAGGCACAGTATTATAGTACCCCATTATTTTCAAAGTTCTAACTTATTAGGTTTTAGCTGTATGTATATTGTCAAGTATTTGGTAACAGACATAATGAATTATCGACCTTGAATGAGCAGTTTAGGATTTCCCAAATTTACATAAAACTGTCCAGGATGTTTCTCCAACTTTCACATTATGAGCACCACTATAGCCTCCAGCACCCCCTATGACCCTGTTTAGGATAAGCGGCTCTGATAACACTGGGTAAAATTTTTTGTTAAAGGTCTGTTTCATTCCAATTTTTGATGTTTCTTAGTCAAGTTTTGCACACTGATTCAGAAAATCACATCAGTTTTTTAGAACCTTCAATGATTCTAGAGATTTGATGTATTCGATTTATATTTTTCATTATAAGGTTGTTGTAATACTACTATTATTTTCATATTAGTCTCACTGATGCGTGAGAGTTGGCAACCCTGCTATCGACATGTATAACACACAAACAACATATTTATATGCAAAATGTTAGGTGTAACAAAAGGCAGATCCACCAAGTTTAGTTTTTTCTAAAAATGACGTTTCTAACTAAACCCTTGAAGCTACATAAAATTAAACGTTACCACCTAAATCAGCATGCCAAGATTGTAAAAGAAACACTACGAAATGCAATGAAGCTCATTTTTGTTGCCTGGTGTAAAGAATAAATGAATAAGTGAATGAAAAAAAAGACCATGACCTTGTCAGAACTTAATTTAGAACCAAAGTCAGGAAGTTAGGGCATCAGCAGAGAAAATGAAGATAGGTTAAGCACTGATGAATATACAGTGAAGTGACCAAGAGGTTGGGAAAAGAAAGCGTACTTGAATTCCCAATCCTTCTATTCCCCAAGTGAGATAGACAGGTCCTGGCTCCCTGTGAGCATCCAAAATTAAATCTCAGGGACCTCTGCAGATGTGATTTTTTTTCCTGATGCAGAGCAATATGGCTCGCTTACTGTTGCTGTCACCTTTTCTGTTTGGCACTCCCCTCCTTCCTTCTCTCCCCCTACTAAGCCTGGAGGTGTAATTCAAATTGAGCTGCTCTCCTTTAGATTTCAGTCTGCCAAAGGAAGATTATGCTACTTTAACTGATTTTTCTTCCATCTCGTCTTTTTCTAGCTTCTGCTTTCCACCAGGAAAATCTTGCATAATATATTGTGATATTGTGCTTCAAACTACAAGAAGACTTGATCTCATACAGATACACATGATCTAGGGAAGAGTTTGCATTCAGAAAGAGTACTCTCTCAGTTCCCTTAACAAACACAGTCCATTTCACCAGAGCATGTTATACCCCAGGATGCAGACTTGTCACACTGTGGAACATATGCTGCTTAATTCATCAGAGAAAGCTGAAATTTTGATGGCGTTATTCACAGGGGCAAAAGGATCTTTCGACAAGAATGCCAGAATTGGTGTCAGAATCAGATTTTGGTCTCCAAGACTGAGAGTGCATGTAATCCTTCTAATCCTTGAGCCAACATGATAATTATTATGATTAAGAGTATTTTGCTCAATATTGAATTCAAGATTATTTATCACAGGTTTTTAGCCAGTCAGGTCAGAAACAATATTTCGAACACACTATATAATCATAGTTTTATGGTGCTCTGCACACCAGGCTAACTGGAGATTACCATTTGGTACAGCTTGCAAGATCATTTTAAACATTAGATGCCATCAAGGCTCAGGGTTGTCAGATTGTACAGGATTTCCTGTTAGGTTATCAGAAGTTGCAACAATATTTCTTGTTGTCATAGTTTTTCCCCCTCTGTTGAATAGGCTGAATGTCAGACTCAGGTTGCTCAGCTTAGAAAAGATATAGATGCTTGGAAGTAACTGGGAGTCGGACGTTTGATCGTAGATCTTTTTACGTGACATGCACATTTTAGGCCGAAAATGAATTTCTCATTCTGTTTGTAAATAAGAACCATTAAATTGAGATCTCAAGTCTGGCACACATCCATTCATTGAAAAAACTGTGATATAGCAATTGCACTGACAAGCCTGGCATTGAGACAATGTAAGTTTTAACCACAGAAATTCTTGGTCATTTTTTCTATAATAGTTTGGAGTTGTTTTTGATTGATGTACAGTAACCACTCAGTCCAACGTGGATTTTTCTACAAACCAAACTGTTTTACTGCTACCGGTCCAGCGGTGGTGGTAATACAGTGAAAAGTTGTCAACCGCTATAAAAAGAATAAGAATAAGAAGGAGAAGTCTGATGCAGCATGTGGCATGTCTGCTCTGTGTTTAGTCCTCGCATTTTAGTGCCCCTCCCCCGAATTTTCAACAGTTATCTCAGTTTATTTAGTATTTTAAGCTAATGCTAACGTTAAAAAGTTTTCTGATTCTGTATCTTTATTTACCTTTACATTTTTTCTTTAAGGGTAATGAATTAAACTGAGTTTAAAATGAGATTAAAGTGTTCTGGGAGCAGATTTGGGGGCATATTTAGGGTTTACACTGTCAAAATAGGTATTTTGAGTTACCAAAACACAACAATGCGATTTTTCACTAAACGCGGGTGCTCTTGGAACGTAACTCTCTCGAAAAGCAGGGGATTACTGTATTCATTGGTGTGGAATCCCTGAACAGGGAGTGATAAAAAACCATATATGCACAACAGCATCATTGACTTGGGTCTACCACATGACCAGAAAAGCACAGCAATAATGGTTGTGTCACTTTACAATGAGATTACCCTTATTAAGGGTTTATGAATAATTCAAAATGAGTTTATTAAAGATTACTAATCAATGCTAAATTGCACCTGTGGATGTGTTTATCTGTGTGCTTGCCCTGCGATTGACTGAATGTTTCTCTACCTTTTGTCCTGTGATTGCTGGTATAGGCTCAGAAAATGAATGAACGAATGATGATAATAAATGTGATGAACTTTAATTGTAATTATGATCTAAATAATACATTAATAATGTCTAAAAATTATGTAATTTTTTATTTTGAACTGTTACTACTACCACTGTTAATTAATAATGATAAAATATACATCAATATAATATTTTATTACATTCAGTTATAAAAGCAGTATATAAAAGGAAATATTGACCATATCATTTTTACAACATGTTGGAGACACCTGTAAATCTTCAATAGCTTTAATCTGTTAATATTTGTTGTTGTATTTATGTGTAGTTTATTGAGGAAGCCACAAACCAAAGATCATGACTGAAATACGATTTGTTGTGCAGGCCTGCCTTCCATTAATAAATATCACAGTTGGCTGAAGGCTGTAAGAATGCAGTGCAAGATTTATTAATTTCAAACATCTTCAAAAGCAAGCAGACACACTGAGAACCAATGGTACATGGCAGTAGCCTTCTAGGCGGTTCTGGGTGGCGATGCCTTACTAGACCGTTTGACTGTAATGTGAAAGGTGCTCTGGGGGGGCAGAGGTGTTGTGTTGGAGCCTCTCAGCAGTGAACTCGGCAGCCAGAACCATTGTTCAGTGGGCCTTCACAGAGATACAAACAGAACGTAATGAATTCTCTTTCGGATTGTGTGCTGTGCTTTTGGAATGTCCGGAAACGGAGGAAATGTATTAGGCAGGCAATCCGAAACTACTTAGACCCTGTCGTATTTGTTCCAAATCATCTTGATTACAAACGGGTGGAGCTACTACTGCCCCCGGGGAAGCCTTTGTCATGACAGAGAGGCAACCACCTGGATGTGCAATCCAAGCAGATGTACAGCTCTCAGCTATGCCAAGTTGTGAGGCACCCATATAAAGAGACGCTGCAAAAGCCCAGCCTCGTGCTGCCTGATGACTGAAAGGGGGAACAGAACGCTGAAATGTTTAGGAATGCTTGGGAACTAACTGCTTACAAATCAGCAAGTGGGCCAAATTCCACTGATACTTATTATGTGATGAAGGCGCTGCTGGATAATTAACACAGCAGCATAGCTGTGATTGCATATGGTCCTGGTGCTGATTGTCAATCCACATCTAAAATGGTTCTGTGGCTCATGACTTCAGTAGCTCACAAATTCAAGCCCAAGTTCCCTAAGTCTGTGTGGAATACGTGAATTATTAACTCTTACCTAATGTCTATTTGGAAAAAAATTCAGAGAACCCGCCTCAAAATGGTTGCCTGTCCACACTGGGCGTATCTGCATGTTGAATCAGAGCTGTCAGAGTTTTTAATCACTTAATAAAAAAGCACAATGAAATAGGGGTTGGCTTATTATCGAATTACAATTAATGAGAAAAGATAGCGAAAGTGTGAAATGCATTCATAACTTTGCTTACTAGTTTGTGACACTGCTTAAAAATGGGTTTAACACAATGCCAAAAATACTTTTGGTTCCTCAGAGTCAAAGCTTAACATTAAGTTTATTGTCATTTAGACTGTACAGCAAAGAACTGCGTGAAAAGGGTATATGTAAAGGCCTAAAGTTCCTTTGTAAAGGTTCAAACTCAGTGTAAAGCTTCATCCTAGAACCTATCCATTGCAAAGAGGTTCTTTAAACTTCAACAAGGTTAAAACACACACACACACACACACACACACACATTTGATTTCCACACATTTGTTTTTTATAGAACCACCAATAAATATATTTATTTGGGGAGCCAAACGTGTTTCTTCTGTATTCTAAAATAAACTCATTTTTGGAGCTTTATTTAAAACGCATTTAAGCACTTGTGTACATGGTAATAGATGCGTTTAAAATTCACGGTATTAAAGGAGGGGAGTAGATTAAAGGGCAGATTAAAATTAGAGGGCTTAGCAGAAAATATCTTCATTATTGGAGACGGTGTTCCAAGAGATAATCACTTAACCTAAGGAGGTTTATGTGCAGTGATGCATTTAAATACCGTGGCCGAGGCTGGCAGATGTGAAGGGATACTTTTTGAATTTGCTCTTCAGTGCTACACCAACACCATCCAGCTGGTGCCATGACTCTCATTTTAGCATTAAAGTTAATCCATGTCCAGGGGTAATGCTAACTGACAACAGATGCTATTAAGCAGTCCTTTATTTTCCAGTTTCTGAGGACCCTATCGTCTTATCACATGACTGGCTGAAGGTCACAATTGTGACAGCATCAAACACAATGTCAGCCCTGGTGCTAATCCGCCGCTACTTAAGCTAAAAAAAATTTCCCATTTAATGTAATACAACGTGATGTTCATGTGTAATGAAACAAAAGGGTTCAGGTGTGTAGTCAGTGTGTTTTCTATTTATTATTTATCATTCCCCATTTTATTACTCAGCTTCTCTTCACACTAACTATGCCCCAAGCTGTGACAATATCCTCAGAACAGAGTATCACAGCCAGATGTCTCTGCCCACTTTATTACTCAACTCCATCACTGAAGCAAATTGCAGAAACAGTAGGTTAGCTTCATGGTTCTGCACATTAGAGCTTTGTGGGATGTTTTGGTTCAGAGATTGAACACGAACCATTAAAACGATGCAAATTGCCTGGTAAATCTTAGCACAGGACACACTCAGTAACACATGCTGCAAATTCTTGGGTGCTGTAAAGAGCATTGGGCGAATGAACACAAAGGTGAAGGCTAGGCTGATAACATGCTTTAGTTATCTCTAATGGCATTTCTAATGTTTTTGATAAAAGTAGAGGCGGCTGAAATGAAACCCAACATTAAGACTAAAGAAACGAGCAACAGTATACTTTTTTGGGTGGGATATTTTGAGCTGACTAGAGTTATTATCTTTTGTAAAACTATTACTAATAGGTGGAAAATCATGATTCATGATGAAAATCATGAAAAATTTAAATGACACAAACTTAATTCAAAGCTACATTGGCCACAGCAGTAGGAACAAAATTTAAAAGTTTTATGTATTAATATAGCATTTTATTTCTTGGAAGATTTCTTCTATATAAAACATGTAATTGGACAAGGGGTATGCAAACTACTGTGTACGTGTTGTCAGAGAATGAAAACACTAATATTTCTTAGATAAAAAGAGTATTTGAGCAGAGATGTAACTTTCCATGAAAGATTCAGTGAAATTTGGGTTTGATGATGGGGAAGGCAATCACTTCATCCTGGTGGAACCGTTCTTAAATTAGTTTCTCAGTGTGTATGTGGACATTATTTTCTGGGAATATGGGAACATCATGAGGCACCACAGGGTGCACCTAGCTCTGTGAAATGGCCTCATATACCTTGGCTGTTATACAGCCATGCTGAACAGTCAGCAGACTTTACAACTCCTTCAAGATGGCTCCCCATACCATTACAGACCCACCTTCGTGTTTAACAGTTGGTAGGGGACATTGTTGGTTGTTCCTGTGTAGAAAGAACCCGCATGTGTTCTAGAGATGTAAACACCCCTGTGTTTAGGAAGAGGGATGAAAGATGACTCGTCAGACCATGTTACTTTTTCCACTGTCGCAGAGGTTTTGTTCATCTAACACTGAGTTATGTGTGCCTGTGTATTAGCCTTGAATTCAGACACTTTCTTAATGGCAGTCCAGCATAAAATGCAAGTCTGTGTGGCTCACAAAGTATAGTTTCTGAAAACTGTGTCACTGATGTGCTGATTTAATTCTGCAGTCATTTTCAAGGCTGTGCTTTAACTGGTATTGCACAACTACAGAAGTTTGTGTTCAATTGCTCATCCAAGTTTTTTTTTCTGAAGTCTGAGGTATTAATAGAGTGTGGCCTCGCTCTGCTGCAGTAACAGTCCCTACTAAGTGCTGTAAACTAGATGTAACATTGCTGTGAGGATTTGATTGCATTGAGCCACAAGAGCATTAGTGAGTTCAGGTGCTGAGGTTAAGTGATGTGTTCTGGTTCACAAAAAACAGAGAAACTGGATAAAGCTCCATCCCTCCAGAGAACACATTTCCACTGCACCATAACTGTTCTGCTAATGGGGTTTTATACCCCTCAAGACAATGCTTGGCTTTCGATATGGTGACTTCAGGTCCATTCTATTGGTACTTTTCTATTGAGCTTATATTGTTCAAGATTTGTTAGCATTTGGCATCAGTGGGTGCCCCTTGCATAAATGTACTGTGATAAAACACCTGTAATTCGGATATTGATTCCTTTAAAATATCTTTTGGGCCTGCATGCTGTCTTGTGTGTCTTTGAGACCTCAAATATGTTGACTCAGTGTGTTGTTAGACCTCTTTTACAGCTGACACATACTTCTAATTGGCAGTAAATCTAATATGACTCATTTGTGAAGCAACACTTTAGTTATTTTAAAGTTAAAGTTATGTTAGCTGTAGGTCCATAAAACGAATGCTTGGTAAAATGTGGATGGAAATTCTGGAGAAAGCTGCGCGAGAAAAATTAACCTATACCATAATGTCTATAAAAATACCGTCTGAAATGAGCTGTTGCTAATCCTTGTTTACAACCTAAGAAAAAAGTGTGATTACAGGAATGTTGTGTCATGATTCACATTTCAGGAATTTATTTTTGGTTTCAGTGTTAAACGTTTTTAGTTAAACCCCACGTCTGTCCAAGTTCCTAGATCCTCGTAGCCAACAGCATTTTGGTAAAATCACAGCTAGTGGCTATTGTAAAGAATCCCTCCTCTGGAAGCACATTAAAGATTTCTGTGTCTGTGGTGTTCTCATGTACAAACCTCATTTGAAGGAAACGTTATATCATCATCTAGCAGCCTTTCATAAACGTAATTCTGTCGTTCTGTTCTCCTTTGATTATGTAGGAAAATCATCACCACAGGGTTGTTAGTATTCCTCTGCTTGTCATTTTTGTCATGCTGAGAGAGGAAGACAGAAGTTGATTAAATAAAATGTTCCATTTCCTCTGATGCTTTTAGCGAATGTGGAATGTGAAGATGTAATTTCACGTTTAAATGATGGCCCACACCGAAAGTATTTGACTTCTTAACACGGTCATTTTGTTTATTTTGCCCTCTACATCTCGACCCATTTGAGAGATAAGTACTGTTGATTTTTTAAAGTGCTTAAATATGCTCTAGTCGAATGCCACCAAAGTAGAGCGATGGTTAAACCTGCCTCAGGCTGCTTAGTTGCCAACAGCTACAGGCACTACAAAACTAAACGCCTTAATTTTACCCCTTAAAATGACCATAATATTCCCATACAGGAAATTAAGAAAAATTCAGTTAAAAGTGCACAGATTATAGCTAATTAAAGGGGTTAAACTACTGAATTTTCCTCTTACTTTTTCAAACGTATCCTGTAAATAATAGAACGTCCTGAAAGAAAGCCTTAAATTTAAGGGGTTTCACACTCATGTCTTAAATCTACTTTTTAGGTAAGATGAAGGGGTTGGTTTCATTAATGAATGGCCACCTAATTCAAATGAAGGGGTTTAGTGTATTTTTAGGGGTAAATTAAGGCAGAATTAAGCACATTTGGAGTACATTGTGTTTTATAGCGAGGGGTGTCTGTAACTACAGGGCTGTACACTTGCATGTTTAAGTGGTAGCACTGGTGTTTTAAGGCTAAAACATTCAATAACACATGTAATCTTCAAAAGTTAGATTTATTTCCCCCCCAATTTTAGCCCTAGCTTAATCATGTCCAATTCCACCTACTAATTAAGACCCCCAATTTGGTGAATTTGTCCTCAAAATAGTATTTTTTTTTCCTCAGTGAATAATGTGCTGGTTGGTTGGTTGGCTGGTTGAATAAATATTGGTTGTAGGATTGGCTGTAAGATTATTAAGGTTCTTACTCTAGTTAACACTTATCCCAGTTAACCTAAAGAAAGTTGACATATCTGTGACCAACATCTTGGTTAAACCTTGGCAGTGAGTTAGAACGTATGTGTTGCTGTAATGCTTTCCAGCAGGACAGCAACATAATATATCGCAAATTAATATTTAGTTTCATGTTGTTTGTTTAATCTGATTAGGTAATTGATTACTATTTGATTATGTAACATTTTTGCCAAGAAAAAATAAACACACAATGGATTGACTAATGATGTCTGACATTTATGCTGTGTTTTAAAGATGACACCAATATAATAACGGAAGCAGGACCTTTTGACAACAGCTAGTAAATCTTAGGTTCAACTGCAGCTTCATCTTCACCATTCACCAAGATGGCGGTGCGCTAAGTTGAAGCGGCCTCTCTGAAATTTGTCATTTAGTGCAAAAATGTCTATCACTGCCTGACTCTTCTACAAATAAAATATAAATTCTTATTTAACTTACCTTGAGGATGGACAGCTAAAATGGTCTGTGATCTGGGTGTGCAGCTACTGGCTGGGGAAAGGGACATAGCATGCTAAGCTCAAAGCTGATGCTAGCTGGGCAGCTAGCCTGTATATCCTGCTTGCCAATGTTTGCTCCCTGGACAATAAACTGGATAGCATTCTACTCCAGCAAACTAACTAGCGTGAGCTCAAAGACTGCTGTGTTTTGTTTTTTTATGAAGACACGACTTAGTTCATTGTTCCAGGCATGGCTGCCTAGTAGTGACATGCTAATGTTCCACTGAGGCAGACTCAGCGTGCTCTAGTGGAAAAAGAAGGCTTATATGTTTACATCAACACTGATCTTGGATTTTTTGATAGATGTAGACCATTTTATTTACTGTTCATAATTCATGCCAAGCCAGAAGCTACTTTATCTCTGCTATTCAGTACTGTTTGAGTACACTGCCTGGGACACAACTTAAGCTGGTTCTACTGGAGAGGCACCAAACTATTTGGTGTACACATCACGGAGAATCTCATGTGGACCCTGAACACCAACTCCAGCCAAGAAGGCCCAGAATAAACTTCCTAGACTGAGGAGAGAGCAGCACCCACTTCCCCCAATACGCACAACATGCATCAGATGGCAAGATGGTGATAGTAACGATTGCTGAGAAAATCATTGTGGTCTTTCTCCCTTCGTTTGCACCACACACTGCATCCGCGAAGCCACGAGCATTGTGGATGATCCCACACACCCTTCCACAGCAGCCTTCCCTTCCGAGCAGCTCATTTATTAAGAAAAGAGGGGAATTGATGAGAAATATTCTCTAGATACTCTCTAAAATTCCAGTTCAAGACACAGTAAAACCACTAAATAAAGCTGCACCTGTGTGCTTCTACCTCCCATGTAAGACCAGTGAATGGGTCAAAGGGCCAGCACATATACACTAAACAGTACAGTATTCTGGTTGCCGTAACAACCCTGCGAGTTAAAATCCCTACTGTTTCCAACCATTAAATGCAGCCCTACTGTCATGCCTGTTTTATTTTGATTGTTCGGTGTGGATTTCTGGTCTTTCTTAAGCTTTGTGCTATAACAGGGGGGTTAATTTTGGAAGGGTCAATGACCTTATGTACCCCTGTACTTTGGGCTTATAGTAGGTAACACTTGTTTGTCTCACTGAATATATTTGAATCACAAATGTGATCACACTACACAGTCCTGAGCCTGTCTGTGACAACAGGTGAATCCGAATACTTGTCCGGCTCCACGCTACTTAAAAACGTGTTTTCTGTAGTTTTTCTTTATGAACTACAGTATGCCACTGTGTTTGGACCAGTGGCTTTTGATTGTAATCTGGCAGAATAGGACGTGACCCTACTCAAGTGTGCGTGCTCCATCTGCATGGTGGAGTGGGCCCTGAAGGCTCTGGCTGGGCTTCTATTCCCAGCAGTACTTTATAAGAGCCTGCGCCTGAGCCAGCTAAATATCAACTCATTAGCTCAGGCAAATGGAACTGCTGTAAAAAATAGAATACTGAATTCATTTAAACGTATGTGAGAAGCAGCGGGAACAAATAAGAGGGAGAAGGAAATACATTTTCAACGTTCTTCAGACTTTTTTTGCTTATTTTCTTGTCTCGGCACTCATTGCACTTGTCCTTGGTCTGCCCTTGCATCTTTTCTTCATCTTTACCACCCTTTGCACTCTTTCTCGCTCTCCCTGCCTCTCACTTTCTCTCTCTCTCTCTATATCTCTCTCCCCGCTTGTGTTTTTCATTGGTCTTTTTCCTCTACAGACTCTTTCTCTCTCTCTACCTCTGTAATGTGGTCCCCCTGGCTACCATGTTCTCCTTCCCATTTCTAATGTCCTGATAAAAATGCAACATCATACTGAATTTTGCTCCCATCCAACGGCTCCTATGCAAGCCTCCATTTAAATCAAATTAAGCCAGTCGTTGTTGGACATTCCCACACAAGGTCATAGTGTTGCCTGATGATTCTTTTCCTTGTGCTGCTGAAAATGTCGGGCCAACTAACTTGATTGCGGATTCACTGTTTTACTGCATAATGCCCAGAGAACCTTAAAAACATAGCTAAAGCCTTTCTTACTTGCTTCAAAGTCTCCATAACCTCCAAAACATGTATGTCAGCATATGGTATATTGTGCCAGTGACCCATGAAATTGAATATGGGATATGGGACTGAACAAAGTATATACAATAATCCCTCAGTTTTACGTGGATCAGCAGTCACGGATTCAGTCTCATGCAGATTTTTTCTGAGAACCAAACAAATTTTTTTTTGTGGAATACCCCGCACATGTGCGGAAAAGACAGAGGGCCTCGTCCGCCTCCTACTGGGTTGTTAAGCACCACGCCCTAACATAAACTCTGCAGAGGACGAGGGGGCACGGGAGGACTGGCTTCCATGAGCCATTGCGGCACGGGTGGCCCAGTTATTTTTATGAGTTTTAGAGGGGGAGTAGATGTTTGTCAGGGTGTGTTTCTCCGTGTAATTTGTGTGGTTGAGCCCGTCTCGCCATTCACCCTTCTCCACAGTGTTAGCTGCTGGAGTATCGTGAGGGCGATTCGAGAGCTCTGCGTGAGATGGGAGCAGTACTAGGGCATTCCAATGGGGTCGTAGTAATCTGTGTTGCAAACATCTATTCAAAGCTGTAAAAGTTGAGAATGAAAGATGTCTTGCTTGAAGAACAGTGTGTTATTGCGTTCTCTCTCACACTCACCACGGTATTTACGTTCTAGCTCTGTGGGTGTTCGGTGTAAACCAAACAATAGGGATGTGTGTTTATCTCTACGATATCTTCAATGTTAATGAGATTTAAATGAAATTGAATTGTTTTGAGAGCATGTTTGGGGGCATATTTTGGGCATTTTTAGGCATTTTTTCCCACTATATGCAGGTGCTCTTGGAACGTAACCCCGACAAAAAGAGGGGGATTACTGTGTATTTTAATTTTTACACATGCAGTGCCACATTATTCTTTTTTTCTCCCTTAGTATGATTGTGCTTTGGGTCATGGGCACTCTTGAACACTGTCCGCCTTTCAAAAAATGACTTGCATGCAAAGAAGATGTGTGAAGCTTCCACTGTGCAATAAATTGAAACGCAACACTCTTCATTCTGTCGGAGGAATGGAAAGCGGCATCATGGACCAAATGAAGGTGCATGTTTATGAAATGACAGAACTGATTTTGCCACTTGTGCGTCAAATAGGGAAATGGCAATTTCCAAGCAGTAGCTAATGATGGTGTTTCTTTATAAAAGCAAATTGCGATGAAATGATTATTAAGCGCCCTAAAAGAGGACTTTTGTACCAAGGCATGCCCAGGGTACCTTGAGTCTGTCTGGAACATTGGTATGTGAGTGAGCAGTACTCTAGGCTAGGGCATGACGCCTCATTTTCCAAGTGAGGGACAAGGCTAGATCTGAATGAGCGGAAGCCATTTTCAGCCTGCATGAAATTCTATCACTGTCAGACCTACAGACCTAGAGTGCCATGAAAAAAAATAGTTTCATGTTGACAGAATGCTATTTTTTGTGAAGCTTCGCAATGAATCTGAAAGCTTGTACTTGGAAGATCATCGCTGAAGAAAAACACCAGTGACAGTTTTTTTTTTCTTTTTGTAGAGTGATTTCTTTGACGTACTGACTGTTGGATTCTAGGTGAAGTAATGCTGACGAAAAAGTTTTCTCTTCCTTTCAGGAAATTAGCAGTTTCTTTAAAAAGAACAGTGCTTTAAAAGGTTGGTGTCGCCTCTGGACATGTGAACTGGTGTCGCCCCTGGACATTGTCTTGCATTACAGATGATAGCTAAGATTTAAAATTGAAAAATATCTCTTGATTGTTTGTTCCACTTCACCGGTCACATTTAACTTAAATAGAGAAATCTTGACTATGTGTCTGTCTCCAACACCAGGGATCTAGCATTTAGACTCTTTGTAGCAACACAGTAACCTAATATAAGTTATCTTGAAAACGTATATAGTTATTTGTTCTCTAATTATATAGGTAAAGCTTGCTTCTATCATTGATTAAGCAAAACTGTTTGAAAGTGAATTAATATCATTGGGTAGGATTCATTTTCACTTAAAAATACAATTAAAAGAGTTGCGATTTACAGCCCTATTAATAGTCTAGGAAACAAGTGAAACTGAATCCCTGACCCGCTTAAAACCAAACCATGATACCGAACCTTGGCGAGTTTGATACTCGGTAATACCACAGACATCTTTGTTTGTTATTCAAAAAGAGGACACAAGAGGTGTTACTCTGTGTGGATGGGTAGGATCTCCCCATCACAATGTGATGATAACCATCATGAGCATCTGTTTTTAAAATCGTTTTTAGTTCTAAACATGCTTAGCCAGTGACGTTGAGATGCCGAGGTGCTTCATATGACTAGAGGAGAAATTCACTAGCTTTGATTCAGTACTGGTGGCATTAGATGATGGGGTTCTAGCTAGTATTGACTGTCAGAAAATTGGGAAAAAAAACCTGCCTGGTCGGTCCCCACAGTTAGAATGCATTATAGTATGCCATGTGGTGGTTTGTGTTTGGAAACTGTAGGAACTGAGCCCGCTCAAAGAAAAAAAAATTTGCTTTGAGGTTCCGTTTCTGAAAGTTTATACTTAGATGATCTATGACCTTACTGTTAATTTGAAGAATGCACACCGTTTTAATAAGTGCGGTTTCCTTGATGTATAGTTGGTATGGCCACATTCTTGTGAGCATTTCTCGGAAAATGGAAAATGCATAGTCGGGAGCTTCTAAATTAAGAAAAAGCTTTCTCTAAGTGATAAATGAGGCATATTAGAGATACTGTATGATTGTGTATCTTCAGAATCCTCTGTATAACTGATTTTAAATGTTGGTGTCAATTTGGGACATCTGGACTGATACGTATGTAGATATTTTCTTGTGCACCCTCTTGTGTTACTGATACGAGTGGGCAGAATCCACAGTGAGGCCGAAGGTAATTGCATGCCGAGGACATAATATGAAGTAGAAGGTCAACATGACGAAGTCGGAATTGCAGGCATGGCACGAGTTACTGCATTATTTTCAGTGTGAAAGAAAAGATGAATATAGCCAGAGAATTCATTTGGAAACCGTAGGCCGTATGTTTTTCCATGGCATAATAAAATGAGGGACATTTTAAAACGTGCCTCCCAGATACAAATTCCAGAGCGCAGGTTCTAGATCTGTGATGCAATTTGTCATTCTCAGTGGTGAGCCTTCAACTGGACAGTCCATGGCATCAGAATGAGCCATTTGCTGAGCATGCGCTGTGAACTGAAAATGATCAACAGCTTGTGCTACTGGATGAGACATTGTGGTATGAACCATAACTCATCCCCGCGCTGGTACTATAGATAAGCGCGTATCGGACAGTGCTGCGTCAGAGTTTTGATCTGCCCGGATCTGCAGCAGCAGCTCCAGTGGGGAAAAAAAATTAAACAAAACAAGAACGACAACAGAGAGGAACCTGCAGGGCTTGCAGTTAGATAAGATCCACACAGCTGGCGCAAACTTGGGGGAGGCTTTGATACTGTGGGGTGCAAATCAATAGCACCTAGGCTTCGAAGGAGCAAGGGAGGAATTATAGTGGCTCTTTCACATGGTGATGTATGCTAAAGCGACTGAACACAGGGGCTACCCACATTAGCACTGTGTGTGTGCGTGTGTATGTGTGTGTGTGTTTTTATAGAGTCATTCTGGATAAGTGGCTCTCTCTGGGGAACAATAGCCCACTGCAGACCTATGATCTGAACAAGTGACCATCTGCTTGCCCCTCCATTCTTCCCTGACACGGCCTGCATCTGTGTAAAATACACAACCTCTCCTAAAAGAACATACCCTTGCAGATGTTGCATCCGAGTATTAATAGCCTGTGTTGATTTGACACTGATTAGGTATTTTGATCACGAGCTGTAATGCTTTCAATTGACTGGCTGCCAGTTCTTTGGAGAAGAAAACACATCTGGTGGGGGGTGCTCATAGATTTTAGACATCGAGGGTCACTGTTTGGGTCAGGTTATAGACTTAAGAGCTGACGGAAGGTCTAATACTAATTCAGGCTGTACTGTTAAATTAGCTTATAGAGGCAAGTGTTCTTAAAGCAGAGGGCAAAGGATTCTTGGAAGAAGCCAAGGATTACTCCATGGAGAGCAGCAGGTCTCACTAAGTACCTTGTTTGGTTTAAAATGCTGAGTTTGAATTGAATTGAGTTCAACTTCAGTTTGAGATTGTCCCTTAGAGGACTAATTCAAGATGCTTCACGGGTCAGTGTATGTGCACGTGAGCTTATAGGGGCACGCTCTACTATATGGCATCGATTCCTGGCATGGAATCTCGTTTTTTGTGTGTGAACAAGAAAGTAGCACTTTCAGTGTCTCCTTCCCTTGAGAGTAACCCACAAGAAAGCAATCTCTGTATGTGGAACACCAGAGTGGAGGTCCCTTGAGCCAGCCAATCCTTTAAATCACTCAGTTAGATTCTTCAGAAATGCAGGTTGACACTTTTGTACCCCCGAATGAGCCGCCTCGAAAGGAATGAGCTTGTCAAGAAGCAAGTAGTTATGACAACGCTCTCGTTTCATTTGCATCTTTCAATTAGCGTGGCCGGTTCCACAATCTATTATGTTTGGTGTCACTTACTAGAATCTACAAGATGTTGCCAGAAGACTGCCATCACATAGCACCAATTAATACGAATTGAGATGCAATTTAAGCCACTGACTGCTGGTTCACGACTACGCTCTGTCTTTTGCTTCACCCGCAATTACAGCGTGCTAGACATAGACTCAGTTCCCACCTAGAGCCATCGCGAGTGCTATCAGATTCTTGCCTCGATGCTCCACAGACATACCTGTCTTTATTTTCTGGTGAAAGCTAGTTCTTCTGTCGAGCAGAGTCAGACAGAATCAGTTATTCAGGGCTTAGAAAGACTAAAGCTTGCTTTTCAAAGTTCGTGTACTGCTGTAAGGTCAGACTCAGACATATTTTTTTTCTCGTAATTCATTTTAATTTTTGCTTCAGAAGAAACTTCCGTACCATTTTCTTTATAGCTGTCACTCTGGCCTTAGGATAAGGCAAGAAGTGTTCTAATCTAGCGAAGTAGACAGAACTGGGACATCTGAGTGAGGGAGTGGCTCAGTTTCAATCAAATGCCGCAGTCTGACACTGTATACTCTGTCCTCTTACTACAGGCCATTCAGAGCAGGCATATGGTGCTTAGTGCCTTCACAGCTTCATTTACAATCAGAGCTGAGTATTTAAACCAGAAGTTCTTGCCATGTCCTTTAGTGCTCTGTATTTAATAAATACTTTTGAGCAAAGGCTCATTAAAGGAGTGCCGCTCATCTGAGTGGCATTATCTTTTATATGTGGTAATTGAAAGCGTCATTATTATCATGCATTTTATGTTCTAAGGGCTTCATTGTGCCAAATGACCAGTATTTGAGGTTTGGAGACCTGGAGAACATTTGCGGTGGTGCATCTGAGTAGTCTCGTTTCACATTCATTGATCAGAGCACTGTGTTTGTTGGCGAATAGCTTGGTCAGAGTTACAGGGAGACCCCTGTGTGCATGTGCGCTTTAGGCTGGAACAGTACTGCTCTACCCCTCCACTGCTGTCTTTGCCCATTGGCCAACATGAGTGCAGTAATAATGCACTGAATAATGCAGTAGCCTGTCTGATGGGGCATTATTCTTTACTTCAAGTGCCTTCGCTTGAGCCTCCGTTCTAATGCCTTATTGAGCTCTCCGTCAAATATTTCTTTTTGTACCCATTTACCCACAGACTTCTCTCTCTCTCTCTCTCTCTCTCTCACTCTCATGTGCATGGATCTATCTGTCTTTTCATATGCTTTTCTTTACCATTTTTATACAACCGCCCTCCACATCATCTCACTTCCCCACATACCCTGGCTGCTTTTCCCATGTCTTAATCCCCATTCTTTGAGTGTCTTCTTCTTTCTTTTGCCGCAGATGACTCCACAATGTCAAAAGATGGTGGGATGAGCCAGTAGAATTAATACGAGTGCGAGAGAAAGGAGAAAGAGATGAGGGAGAAATTATGACGTCAGACGCCTTCTGGTTCAAAGCGATGACATTAGCATCTCCAGCCTTTTAAAGCAGATATGGATTTGTTTTGCTGTGTGTTGATGTATGCATGCCTCAGAGCACTGGATTTGGAGTGTAAGTGTTAATTAATGTGTGTATGTGTGTGACTAAAGATGGTTTATGGGTATGGGTTTGCAGTATAAGGAGGTAGCTTTGAGGAATGTATGCCTTTCTATACGTATGTGTGTGTGTGTGTGTGTGTGTGTGTTTGTGTATGTGTGTGTGTCTGTGTTTGTGTATGTGTGTGTGTGTGTGTGTGTGTTTGTGTATGTGTGTGTTTGTGTTTGTGTATGTGTGTGTGTGTTTGTGTATGTGTGTGTGTGTGTGTGTGTGTGTGTG
>JBBPDH010000136.1:4805685-4824718 GCA_037974565.1 Clupeocharax schoutedeni
AGATTTGTGCACAATATCCACTCCACAATTAATCAATTGTAGTGATGGGCACATGAAGCTCCGAAGCGCGTATCGAGCATAAGGGGGCGTCTCACTTCGAGACGTGTATTGGCTAAGCAGAAAACCACCTGACCAATGACAAACAAAGCCTCGGTTTGTTACGTCAGCGCTTCATCCCAAGTGTTGCTTTCTGTATAAATGGGGGTATAAAGGTATACATTCTGTATAAAGCACTGGCGGGATTCGCCCTATTTATACAGAAAGCGAGGCTTCGTTTGCCACGTGTTTCGGAGCTTCATGTGCCCATCACTACACTATGATTAATCGTGGAGTTGATCTCAAATATCATATGTGATCCTAACTGGCGGCAGTTGCTGTTGTCCGTCTTAGAAGCCCAGGTATAAAAAAAAAAAAAGCCCATGTATCTCGCAGAGTCCCGGAGCTGTCACTCAAATACCTGCTGGCAAATGAGTCAAAGACCCGCCCACACGAGAGATTTGTGCCAAAACTGCAAACGAATTATTAAGCAGCGAAAATGTAAAACGGGGCGGATTGACTGAAAATCCAGCAGTGAAACTGAAAAACTAGTGGCGAAATTTAAAGTCTTATAGTGAAGTTTTGTTTGAACATTTTGGCACAAATCTGATTCCATAATATTGTACATTAAAGCAGTGGTCCCCAACCCCCGGGCCACGGACCGGTACCGGGCCGTGGGTCATGTGGTACCGGTACGCGGGCTGCACAAAAAAAAAAAAACGTGGATGTTACCCGTGTTTTGTTGTCAGTTTGTTGTTCTGAAAATGCTATTAATAAAACTGCGAGTACACACTGGATTAATGTTTATTATTGAATTTTAAAGATACACCATTAGTATATTTTTTAAATATCCCCATTTTTATGCGTATCATTTATTTGTATAAATGCGTATACGTATATTTATCTGCCGCTCCTTGAAGGCCGGGTCGTGAAAATAGTTTCTGATATTAAACCGGGTTGGGGACCACTGCATTAAAGGATTACAAAAATTTATTTTGCACAGTTTTTCACTTGCTAATAGCACATCCCAGCTAGGAGGCTAAAAGTAGATTACACAGTCAATAGTCACCCAAACTGCAACCAAAAAATACTTCTCTCAAACCAATTCCCATTACATTACATTTACGGCATTTAGCAGATGCGTTTATCCAAAGCGACTTCCATTCCCTATCTACAGGGGACAGTCTCCCTGGAGCAACTCGGGGTTAAGGGTCTTGTTCAGGGACCCAGTGGTGGTATGCTGAAGATAGGATTCGAACCCATGACCTCTTGGTCTGGGGGAAAGTATCCTACCTACTGGGCTACCTCAACCCCTTGAATTGCCCAGAGCTAACTATCATATCCAGCCCTTCAATAAGATGATTCAGACTCATCGATTTGAGTTTATGACTTATTATGAGTTATTAAAATGAACAAAACATTGCAAGCATCCATATTTGACAGCACCAAGGGAGGACAGGACTGGATTTGTGTTGGATTTTGGCAGTCACTGTCACATTTTCACAACTAGTTCTACTGATTACCACTTACTCCTAAGATAGTCAGTGAAAACAAACCTTATTATTAGAAAAACTGCCCACAGTGTTTGGCTATGTGTTTGGCTAGGCGTGTTAATTATCATTATTATAACAATTGACTTGTTCATTAGCCACATTAGCTATGATTCTAACTAACAAAGCTAAATTTGGATGTCAAATCTGTGTGTAATTCATTATTTCAGAGATGGGACTAGAGGACAAAATGGTATTCTCCAATAATGCCACTCTGGCTAAATCTCTTTAGTACTCCCTTTGTCTTACTTTCCTTTTGCCTTTTATTTCACTATCCCTTTTATAAGGATTTTAACCAAGACAGCTACAAGTTTCAGTTATGGTTTTAAACTTTTTTTAAAAACTATTGTTGTGTAACAATCATAAATGCTATCACAATAATATGTTCAGGGTTGTGCTATAGTATGGATATTGGCACAGTTTATAGGTACAAGGCAAAGGGATTATGGCATGCTCTCTTGTGTTTGATTGTGTTCTTTCCATTGGATCTACATGAAAATATTTGACCAGTCAGATTAGTACAGTACAAGTGTGTCAGATAGAGATTAGGTTGAAAAATATTAGAATGTTACAAGATACTTAAGTACCTGAGACTATTTTGGTCTTAAACTTTAAGACTGAAGTTAGATTACCCTGACCACTACTAGCATTAATGCTGACAGGCTGATTAATAGCATTTGAATAATGTATCAGTGACATTTCCCATCATTTAGGTGGGCTGGTGGGAGAATGGTGTCCTGCGTCTGCGTTATTCTCCCTGGTCCCGCTATGGCCCTTTTCTTAAGCCACTGGATGACAGCCAGCATCTGCGGGTAGTCACTCTGGAAGAGAGGCCTTTCGTAATTGTGGAGCCTGCGGACCCAGGTACAGGCTCCTGCATCCGAGACTCCGTGCCCTGCCGTCTGCCTCTCAATACCAGGTGAGAGGTTTTTCGAAAGAGGCGTAGCAAACAAATGGAATTTTCATTACCAGTACAAAATACATACTAGCTGCACCATCTGAGAATCTGAGAATTTTCCCTTTTACCAAAAGCAGTCTGATTCCACAGGCTGTTAAGATTTGCGGCTCAATGCTGTGTCAATTCGAACAAACATCCCACCCCACTATAATAAACACACCGCCTCACCGACTGTCACTATCACATTTATTGTTTTACCTACAGACATCTGGAATAAACAGGCAATTGTAAGCATCACATGATGCTTACACCTAATTTCTGTTATAGGCTTATTTTGTTGAACAGAAGTCTACAGGCTTTCTGTGGGCTAACAGCCATATTCTGTCCTTCCTACAGTATACTGACCAAAATCTATAGAACACAACTGCGTTGAAAGTGTCGGTGTAGTTCCTGGTCACTGCATGCTAATAATTTTGTGACTAAATCATGGATTATGTTGTTAATAATTAATATTATTCCTCGTTTAGTTCACTAGCTTGCAGTCTTGCAGATTTCAAGACAAAGAAACCAACAGAATGCTTGCTCTGATTATATACAGCTTTTTGATATGTACAGAATCTATATATTAAAGATGTTGTGTAGGTGTCTCTTTAGTGTGAGATGATCGCACATGTGATGCGACCGAATTACAAAATAACGATCTAAATATACAAAACAACAATAACAACAACACATATAGCAATAATAATAATTAATAATTAAATAAACCAGTAAAGAATTAATTTGGGCACAGTAAAGTCTGCAGTAAAAAGCTCTTGAGGTAGCAGGGTGTGGAAGGCAAGACAACCAGGCTTAGAGTCAGGCTTTTTATTGAGCTGTTTGATGCCAATAAAAGCTTTTTTAGACCAACTTTTTTTTGTAGAAAACATTACTCTTTTCTTCTTTATTCGGTCGCTAGCTTTATCCTTTCATTCATCATCTCCACCAGCATCCAGCCCAGCAGTGAATTCCTACAGCTAATGGTAAACAGCAAAGAATCAAACACTGTATGCATCATTTATTTAAAAGGGGTTTACTATTCATTTTGAAAATTATTGGCAAAACAAGTGTTTAAATTTGTATATACTAATTCCTACGGAGCAGCACAAGTATCAAAGCCGTTATTATATGGGGGGGGGGGGCATCCATCCCTCTAGATTCTAGGGGCATGCACTTGAAGGTCAAGCTTGCCAGAAAAAGCATAAGAATCTATTAAAAATTATTGCCGTTTGGCGTTTGGTAGTTGGTAGACAGTAGATTTGGGTGTACATAGTGTGTTTTAGATAGAATTTGACTTGCTTTTCATCCAGGCACAGACCAAGCAAAGGAGTCTGATAGTTCTGCCTCTCTCTCTCTCTCTCTCTCTCTCGCAGATAAGCTGCAGGTAATAAATATGTTATTCATATATGCAAATTATAGACTGGTACAGTTGGTTCCATCCGCCTGTAGCTTACATGTTTAATTATCTGTTTGACAGTAGGTCACAGTGACATTTGACAGCAAAAATATGAACTTTCCTTGATTACATTTCATTCTCACAAATCTATTAATGATATTTTTGTACAAAGTAAAGTAATCCTACACACTCGTTGATCACTAACCTCAGCTAACTTGTCCTTCATCCCTGTCAGTCTCCTTCAGCCTCTCTCTTTTTCTCTCCATGACTGTTTTCTTACTTAATGATATACAATTGCATTATGATTTTTGGATAGCCCCTGGCTGTTACTAATAGTTTGGTGTGATTGTTTTACACTGAAGAGATCTGAATGCAGAAATATGAAATCATCATTATTATTAGTTATTTTACTGGTTATGATCACTGTGTGTGGAGATTGTTAAAATTGCTGCATAGGCTAGTATGGTTAGCTTTTAAGTAATGTAAAGCAAAAAAAAAACTGTATTTTGCTTTTCACTAAAGAGGACACTAGGGGCAGGACCAGAGCGCAGGACAGGCTATAGAAAGCAAATGTCATCTTGAAATAGGCAAATTCTGGACATTTTTGGCTAAGTAGGGGATATTGTAAGGGGCCACCATGGGGCTTGATATATCGTGACTCCCACGATAAACAAAAAGAGGGAGGACTTGGGCTGGCACCTCTGCTTAGGCTGGCAAGTGGATGCATAGGGTGCCTCTGTGATCTGCCCTTTATAACCAGGGCTCACAGGCACACAGACGTCTTTGTGGTTGGTTGGCATTCCCAAATCCCGAGAACTGGCCAGTATCGGCACTCTGAGCTTCCAAGCTCCTCTAACTCCGCTGACAGTTTGGGTGTTCTGCCAACCTCTCTAGGCACATCATCAAAAATACAGACAGCACATTTCACATAGGTGCAAACACTCCATATCTCCCTTTTACCTTACTTTACTTTTATTAGGAACTTTCCTTTGAGGAAACATTGCACTTTCTCTAGTCCGGGTCTGCTAGTCTGTTCCCTCCTGGCAGTTTCCGTTTATTCCTTTCTTTAATTTCTACCTTTTCTTAGGCTCACCTCCTGCTGAACTAGTTAGTGTCAGAGGCCCAGCGAGGCATTCAAACCCAATTCACGGCGGATCTTTCGTTCACAGCCTGTTTTTTAGCCCTCCTTGGCCACTGTACATGGGTTCTTTGTTTCCCACTGGTGGGTCATTTTAACCTGCCAATTTATTGCAGATACGTCCTGGAGAAATAGGACACATGGTTACTCTAATCATCTAAGGTTAGCAAGATAACAAGCTGTTAGAAATGTAATAATTACTTGGTAACCTTTTTTAGTTTTAGTCTGTTCACTCTGTATCGATGCTTAATGTTTATTTTGGTAAGCTTTATCCCATTCTGTTGCAATTTTATCACCTGACTAACAGTCAGTGTTGCAGACCAGTGTCTGTTTGGAACAGGTCTTAACCCCATGCTTTAAATAATTATGAATCCTGTAAAGTAATAATCTTTTAATCCTGTTAGGCGACAATATAACACAACAATATAACAAACTAAATGAAATTTGACTTTTTTAAAGTACACAGTTAATGTGTGAATGCAGTAAAAACTAGTTTGTAGTTGTGCAATAGAGATATTGGCCTTTTTACAGGAATGGAGAACAAATTTCTTAAATTAAAATCTCAGTTCTTGATCATAAACAACCAACAAAGCAACAGATTAAATAGATGGAAATTTTTCTACTTTGTAAGATCTCTCCATGATAATTTGTGTGGCAGTAAAAATGATTTTATAGCTCATCAAATGTGGTCTCCAAAAAGATTTATTCACTTCGCCCGATCATTAAATGAAATATGAAAAAAAGTTAAAGCATAAAATTAAGAAACAGCCTTGTCACTGCTGTTGCTGTTAACATTGGCATTATGGCAATTGCTTTATATTTTGTATAATTATATGGTTTCTTGCTCCTCTGCGGAAAAGAAATATTTTTCATGTGATTGACTATTCAGCCCAATAGCCATGAAGGAGGAGCTAAGTGGTTAGGGTGCCGTTCTTCTTAATGATGGGGTTTTATGTGTGCCATAAAACACATTCATAGCTCCTAGCTCTAAATCGCTTGTTCAGACACATGGCTGACCATCTCATGCTGCAGGGCTGCTAAAAAATGTCGTAAAAAACGTGGCAGAACACCTCCAATAGCTAGTGTGGAGGGCTAAGGAAGGACTTCTTTCCTCTATCATCTGTGCTGCCAATTGTGTCCAGTCAAGCAAATTGAAAAAAGGAATAAAAAAATACATTTGTGTAGTGTAGGCTTATCAGAACTACCTGTCCCAACCCTGTCCCGAAACCAAAAAACTCAAGTGGAACACAAGTGGTCCTTATTTTTGCATGACAGGCCAAACTTATGGTGTATTTAGACCAGAGATGGCCCTGGTAAGCCTTGAATTTCAATATATTCAGTCCATATTAGACACAGATCCAAGAATAATATCTACAGGGGGTGTGCTGCAAACATTATTCTTTGTTTCCAGACATGTATTCTCATTATGAAGTCATGTCTAGTCTTTTGAGACATATGTAATAAGGACCACTGGTATTGTTACTCTTCATCTTTAGTTCTCTGTTACTTTTTGTTGTGACTTATTATGATTGGTTTTCTGGTGCATTTCAGTGTTTTTGTATTTATTTCAGCATAATCAAACTTTTGCCTACATATATTAGCCTCTTGGTGCCTTTTCCTATGTGGTAAAGGTAATGACCTTTCACATCAAGTGCAGGTTTTGTTATCTTCCCCCAAAAACAACCCACCACAACATACCATGTTCTGATGGTACAACAACAACTAATTCTCACAGTTCAACGGTACACAGCTGAAAACAAGCTGCTGCATGCTGTTATAATGGTCCTAGTTTGTTGTAACTTCTTTTTTTCAAACGAAAAACAAGGTATGTTTTAGAGAGAGCGTGTTATCTTTACAGTTTGTATGCATGGAATCATCAGAAAAGATCAAAACATTCTTGTCGCAATCTTGTCTTGACAAAACAGCCTTGTCTTGACAAGACAATCACTCTTGTCACATCTGGTAATTTGCATGTGAGTTTCCCTATTTTCCCTCTCACTCACTCTCATTACCACTGTGCTGAAAGATGAAGGCATGAGAGGTGGTGTCATTGCCTCACATTGACAGCTATCTGTGTTTACTAAGCTACATGATTCTGCAGCTCTAGGTGGAAACATTTTCTTTGGTTTATTTATTTGTCCTCCTGCCTTGTCTGGTGTTTCTCCTGCAAAATACAGTTTTTCTTCTTTGTCTTTTTGTTCCTGTAACTTTCTCCCTCTTTCTTTTCCTCAGCAGTGTGGTTGTGGAAGGCATACAGTCCATGAAGCACTGCTGCAAAGGCTTCTGCATTGATGTCCTAAAGCGACTGGCAAAGATAGTGGGCTTCACCTATGACCTCTACCTTGTGACCAATGGCAGGCATGGGAAGAACATAGACGGACAGTGGAACGGAATGGTTGGCGAGGTCAGGCATTGGTTTTATTTCATAGTGTTTTGTCTTACATCAGTGGGCGACTGACAAATATGTTTTGTAGTTACTACTGGAAATGCTATACACAGTGGTGGGCAAAATGGCAAAAAATGTATCATGATTCTTTTTTCATGATACACAGTATTTCATAATTTTCATTTTTCCTGACATTTGGTGTTAAAAAGAGGTTTAAGACAAAAAAAGTTAGTTATGCCACCTTTTAAAAACCGTTTTTAAAACAATGAAGATATGTTTGTAATCAGTATTTCCATAAATCTAATTAACAAGGCCTAATTATGCTCTCTTTCTGATTATATGAATATTATCATAATATCGGTAAGAGTGCTTGTCCAGCCCTAGCAGTGCTTACTGGTTTTACCAACTTTCATCCAGATAGTAGCTTGTTGACTTTCAGATGTGCGGTAACGTGGTTCAGGGTTCGCCAGTATGTCTCAATTAAGATAGTCTTGCCTGCTTAGCTGGTAATAAATATATTACACCAAGCCAAGTTACAGTAGTACAAACCCATCTTAGCAGTGAGCATCTGTGTGGAAATACATTTAACAAAAAAATGTTATTACCTGTCACTGACTATAGAAACTTCATTCATGCTAAAATCAACAAATCAGAAGCAGCTTAAAGTTTAAAGCAAATTTAGTCAGCATGGAGAGGTTCTGAAGAGCAATAGTTATTAAAGATTGACTAGGTATGTTGGATGCTGGGCAAAATGCTGCATCACACTGTCCCAAGTTTTTTTTTTTGCATGTGTCTTCACACTGAGACTCTTTTATCTTATGTTGAATCATGGGTGCTGGAGATTTTACTGAAAAGCACCCCTCAAAAATAAAAGCCTGTTGTAGTCTTGTCAACTGGGCGGCTGGTGGCCTACTGGTTCAGAAGTTACACCTGTGATCAGAATGTCATGGGTTTCAATCCCAGTACGGCTGGTGGCATTTCTGAGCTACCTTTGATCAAGATACTGACCCCATGTGCTTTGTACCTGGCTGCCTACTGCTTCACTTGGGTGAATGGGTTAAATGCAGAGAACACTTTACTTGTTATCCTGTGACTGCAGGTTGAGAACTGCAGTAGAAGATGTAAGATACTGTAGCCCAGAACTGACCTTATGCTCTCTCCCACTTAAAACATTTTGGACACTCCACATAACATAATTGTCAACAGCTACAATGAGCTTGGCATGAGGTTTTGAGGTTGTTTTTGTTTAGTTTGTAGCTTGGTTTTCTTTTGTAGATATTTACAGTCGCTGTCTTTCTCACCAGGTGGTTTCCAAGCGAGCTGACATGGCCATTGGTTCACTGACCATCAATGAAGAGAGGTCAGAGGTTGTAGAGTTTTCTGTCCCCTTTGTGGAGACTGGCATCAGTGTCATGGTTTCTCGTAGCAATGGCACCGTCTCTCCATCTGCTTTCCTGGGTAAGAGTCTTGTTTTCGTTTGTTCAGTATTGAGGGTTTTTTTGCCCTGATTTTCAAGTGAGATTTGCCTACACATGTTACACTGCCAAACAAGAATCCTTCCATGTCGGAGAAGCGTGACTTTAGTCATTTCTGTCTAGTAAATTAAATAACCACAGAAGAGGAGAGAAGATTTAGTTCCATTAATGAAGCCTTTTTAAGATTTTTGACATTCATGGTGAAGGGCATCAATCAGACTCA
The DNA here is from genome assembly GCA_037974565.1 of Clupeocharax schoutedeni. NCBI lineage: Eukaryota > Metazoa > Chordata > Actinopteri > Characiformes > Alestidae > Clupeocharax > Clupeocharax schoutedeni. The sequence goes on from JBBPDH010000136.1 coordinate 4,814,827, forward strand.
ATGCCACTGTGAAATTACCATATCCAGACATCCGTGCAGAACTCAAGCTGGCTCCAGACTAATGAATCAATAACACATGTTGTGAGTTTTAGTGTATCTTGAGTGTCTTTAATTACTATTTAATTACTGCCCTTTTTGAGCTAGGCAAATAGATGAACTATTTCCAAATAGAAGGTGAATGATGAATTCATTCAGCCCACACTGCCACTTCAGTCAATACTATGGGTTTTAAAAGCATAACCTCATCGCATGTACATTCCAATGGTTACTGCTGTAATCTGTCCTGAGTCTTTTAAACATAACCCAAATATTTATCGTTTGTAAACTGTATTATCTCTGATAATAAAAGAAAGGTCGCATGAGGATAGTAGCTAGTTAAACATATCCAGTATACATTGCACTTCAGAGGAAAGCCACTGTAACTGATAGTGAAAGTCAATGGGATGGAGAGTGGATCTATCAGCTGTGGTAGAAAGCTGCATCTGCTGTCTCGGCTTTGAATGGACTTGGTGAAAACATCTCCTTAACTCTGTCTTATCTACTGTGTGATAGATTCTGAGACTTTAGTTTTGCCTTTATTTAAACTAACTCTTTAACTAAAACATATCAGCAGAAAATCATATCTTTCTGTGTGCTACCATGTCTCCACTATTTAAAAGAGGCATGATTTGTTGGTTGAACTGAAATGGATGAACTGAAACGGTCTCTGAGTGAGTGTGTGCAATCATTCAGAATCAAATGTAGACATTGGCTTTAGGACATCTTTTTGTATATCAAATGTGTAAAAAGAGCACACATTTAGTAAACAGGTTATTAAGAGAGAATCAGAATCAGGCCATCAGAATCTGCATCAGTATTGAAAGGTTAAATAAAGAAATTATTACATGAAGTGTGAATATGTGGGAGCTATACAAATGCATTGCTCTGAATGGTGTTTGCTTTTTATTAACTGTCTTCCACTGTCATACCATTGCAGAGCTCAAGAGCAAAGGCTCACCTAATTTCTACAGAAATATGAAACATTGTCAGAGTCGGGGGCGCGAGCCCACGACCCTGAACTTCCTCGGGGCACAGACCAAGCAGACAGGCGAGGATCCATGCTTGATACTTTTATTCAACAAAAGGAAGTAAACAAAATCAGGCACGGTGGCCGTAATATACAGGAACCAGAACAACCAGAAACAGGAATCAGACTAGGCAGGATCAGGAAAAATGAGGCGATGGACACATAGCAAGGACTAACACAAGCAGACTTAAATACACAACCAAATCAGTGGGCAAAACACAAACAGGTGAATACCAGAAAACACGTGATAACAGAACCAAACAGACAAGAACGTCAAAATAAAAGACCCAGAACTGAACCAAAAAGTAGTGGCCCCTACTGGCCACTGACCGACCCGTAACAAACATGTTCCCTACTTGAAGCATCATTCCAATTTAAGAAAATGAGTGATGGCTTAAATGGATTGAGGTGGATACGTGAAAATAAATGAATGTGTAGCACATGGTTGAAAAGAATTGCACATCTTACTGCTATATATACTTTTTGCTGTGGAGGACAAAGATATTAAAGCCTAAATGAACAAAAGGTCAGCATAGGAAAAAATATTGTGATGCAACACCTAAGTGCATGTGTGAACAGACAAGACTGCCAGTTTGATGGATTTGACAGTGTGATCAAGTTTGCTCAGAAAAGGTAGAAAGTAGAATTTTACATTTACTAGCACTTTTTTCTTCTTCATATGACAAATTATACCAATATTCAATAACGTTGTTTAATTATCTATTTATAATGATATAAATTAGTAATAAACTATTCTTCACCCAACATGTTCCCCCCGGTGTGGGCAGCTTCAAATATGGGTCAGATTATAGATCTAGGCTGATCCATTTTATTACTGAACCCAGTCTTTAAGCAAACATGACATTAGATCACTACAGAGCCACCATGGCATTTTGGGTTTTGCCAGCACTACTGAAAACATGTCGTTGTCATTTTTAGTTGGGCCCACACAGCAGCCTCCTCCTCCACCCTCTATTGTCCTCTCTTTTTCAGAGCCTTACAGTCCTGCAGTGTGGGTGATGATGTTCGTCATGTGCCTGTCAGTGGTGGCAGTAACTGTCTTCATCTTTGAGTTTTTCAGCCCTGTTGGATACAACAGAAGTCTACAAAGTGGGAAGAGTAAGTATTATTTGAGGTTTTTGAGGTTCTTTGTGCAGATCCATATGGAATGAAATCAGCATAGGAGAACTTTGCTGATTACTAATTGATGTATGTAGTCATTATTATGATAATTCAATTCAGCAGTTCATGAAAAACAGATGAAATGGAAATCTGTTCTGCACAATGCTCTTGCTCCCCACCCTGTCTGTTTTCTAATACTTCAACCAGTTGCAAGACTGGGTCATTTTTGATCTCTTTTTTCTGTCTCAGAGGCAGGAGGATCAACATTCACCATAGGGAAGTCTATCTGGCTTCTGTGGGCTCTGGTCTTTAATAACTCTGTTCCTGTGGAGAACCCTAGAGGAACTACTAGCAAGATCATGGTCCTAGTGTGGGCTTTTTTTGCTGTCATCTTTTTGGCAAGCTACACTGCTAACCTAGCTGCTTTCATGATCCAAGAGGAGTACATAGACACAGTGTCTGGCCTCAGCGATAAGAAGGTAATTGCTACATATGTAAGAGCTCTCTTTTTCTAATCGCAGAACACTGCTCTTTATAACACTCACTACTGTATGTGCTATTAAACTTGCTGTGTCCTCACTCAAACTGGATGAAGTGATTTAAAGCCTAATTAAGTGATTATCACCGGAGATTGCTGAAGAATAGATTCTTTGGAATGATACTCTGCAGACAGAGAATGAAAGAGAAACACCCATGAAATGTATCTGACATTTGGCCTGTAATCTGATTGGTGGTCTGCCTGTAGTTTCAGCAGCCCGCAGAACAGTACCCCCCGCTTCGCTTCGGCACTGTTCCTAATGGGAGCACGGAGGAGAACATCCGCAGCAACTATCCCAACATGCATCAGTTCATGGTGCGCAATAATCAGAGAGGTGTAGAGGAGGCTATTGACAACCTCAAGACTGGGTGAGTGGAGGATCTCTTTCTGAGGCGATAAGGTCACAGAACGTTTAATATGAATATCTCTGTTACTCTCATATTACAGCTAGCTCTCACACAGAGAATAACCCTTGGTCCAACTGACCACTATCCAAAATGACAATACGCTTTTATTATCATACTAAATTATATCACAATATTCCTTACTGACGTCATGAATATGTGTGCTTCTAGAATACTGCACGTATCATTAAAAAGTACCATGCACCTGTTAACAACAGCCAGATTTTATGGCTGTATCTTATTTATTTATTTATTTATTTATTTATTTTTTCCATTTTCTGGCTTAATTACTTTACTTTTACAGATGTCCATTTTTTTTGACGAGAACACATAGTCATGGTCACACAGCCATCATTCCATACACGTGATTAATATGTGATTTTAATAGGTGTTCAGTATTCTGTAGCACAGCATTACATGCCTCCGCTTTATCAGTTTGACAGAATACCTGATTTTGTGTCTATGTCCTCTCACTACAACGCCTGGCATGGATAACAAACATGTTACACAACCTTTGGGAAGCTCCCTGCCCCCCTTCTGCTTTATTCCATAAGTGGAAAAACAGCCTCTTCCTAAAAATCCACCCAAAGCAGTTTTTAAAACGTGTTTCCTAGTTTCAAGGGACATCATCAGAAGTCAGTGGCACCGCTGTAATAGTCAAGTAGGCATGTTTACAACAGATGTTAACAGCATGCCCTGTTACCAGCTATGGCATGAGCACCATAGAAGCTCTTTAACTACTAGTTTGCCTGATGTAGCTCTGATGTGCCTTTTCTGCAGTGTTAAGTAAAACAACATGAATGCTGATTTTTAATTTTTTAAGTATTATTTAATATGTTTAACCTAACACTGCATTTGTTTTTCATAGCCTTAAAAGAGGTGTAAATTGACTCAGTGTTTAATTTATAGACTATGGTTACAAAAGCTGCTTTTGTTTTGGCTCATGATTGCTCATTAAATTACATGAAGTATGACTATTCCGCTAATGCTTTTCTTGCCAAAAGTCAAAGCTATCAGTCCTGTTTTAGAGCTGGTCTTAAAATTGACAAGCTTACTAATGGATTATCCCAGAGAATCAAGATGCTCTTTTATGTAACAAGAAAAACAAATGTGCTAGAAAGTAACGAATGGTGGGTGACACCATAGATCTTAGTGGAGCTGTTAATTATTCTGTCGGCAGGCTCAGTTTGGAGAGGGGAAGCTGACTTTCACCCTTTTGCGATGCGTTAGGGAGGACTATAATTCCTCATCACAGATCCTGCCCAACTAATCTTTCTGTTTTCATCCAAAGTAGTCACATTAAACCCAAATTAACAATCTAGTGCATTGCATGAAGTAAGATTTCCCCATAATCAGAAACTGAGACTTTTTAAAGAGCAGTCTCTGTTTCTTTAAATATTGTCCAATCAGTCATGACTTTAAAACCACATGCCTAATATTGTGTATGTCCCAACCATGCCACCTGTTATGAGAACCAGACTTGTTTAGCAAAGCAACTCTAAGGGATACCACATACACATAGCAATTAAATAAAGTAATTTAATTTAATAAAATAATAATGATAAAAGAGGAACAGCATGGATCCTCTAACATTTAAAGCCTTTTATGCTGACTGCCAGCACCTGCCAATAGCAGAATACAACAGGAACACACAACCAAGGCCACACCACCACCACCTCCATAGGCAAAGCCATGACACGCCAAAACAGCTCTGAAGGTATGGACTCCATGAGATATTTAAATAGGGGGCTGTAGTATTTTGCACCTAGATGTTGGCAGCAGATCTTGTATGTCCTGTAAATTGCCAAGTATGGCCTCAATGGATCAAACTAGTTTGTCCGTCTCACAGCTCCAGCAGATTGACCACTGGGGAAGTCAACGCCTTGAACTCTTCTTTCTTAAACCATTCCTGAGCAAAAGTTTGCAGTGTGGCAGAATGTATCATTAAGGGGCCACAGCATTTCATAAATTTCCACCCAATTACCATCTTTCCATAGTGCACCCTGGTAGCACTTCTCGTACATGTAAGCAATGTACATGCACCTGACCGTCTACATCGTTATGATCATCAGACTTGGTCACTTTCTTCTCTTGCTCCAGGCTCCAGTCGTAATGCTCATGTGCCCATTGTCAGTTCTTTCAAAGGTTTGAAAAGGCTCAGCAAGGGCACTCTAACTGGTCTGCAGCTATCGACTGCATGCCTGGGATACCCTACTAAATCTGCCATTTTTGGAGATACTCTGCCCTGTTTGTCCAGCCGTTGTCTCCTGTCCAAGGTTGCCCATTTTCCTGCTTCCAACACAACAACTTCAAGAACTAACGTTTACTTGTTTATTGCCGGTTCACAAAATATATTTTGGCACTGGTGATATTAAGTGATGAAGCGTTTCAGGTGTTATTTTGCCTCATTATTCCTCCAAATGTGTCTGAAAGTGTGACACAGTTGTCATGGTGGTCAGTAATGAGAGGCCGTAACACCCTTGTTGCGTGGGGGAATGGGCCCTGATGTGACTGGCACGCGAGAGCTGGTAAACCACGCTGTTTATTCTGAGAAAGCTCCTGTAAAGGAGTAGAGGCCCGCACCAAACGAGCCCATGCTCTCACTTGCACACACGGGGAAAAGGGCAGAGCTCCCAGGAGCGTGAGTACTCACGGAACCTGATTTGGGTTGGGATAGGGACACTGGGCATGAAGCTAGTAACTGCATGAAGCCTGTTACTTGCCTATATACCTGGCGTGTGGTCATTTCCGGTGCACCGTGACCACATGTGACCCGGTGTTTCGTGACAACAGTATAAGATCACCTTTGTCACATTTTTCATGGATGCTCTTCTTCTGCAGCCATGACTTTGTAATGTGTGTAGAAAGTGGTTTTAAATTGTCTTGAAAAGATATCCTCTTAAAGGCATCATATGTTGGTCTAAAATCTGATTGTACTTTTCTGCATTACTGCTGCCATCACAGAAGTACCTTTGACAATGGGAAATCAACACAATCCCAACAAAACAGCACATACCCTGGGTTTTGGACCTGATTATAGTCTGAATGGTCCTTTTCATCTTTGGTCTGGGGCATACAGTGTCCATTTATTCCAAAATGAGCTGAAATACTGATTTGTCTGATCACTTTACACATTTACACTCTGTTATGGTCCATCCCGGATGTCTCTGGGCTCAAAGAAGTTGACACTGCTTCTGGAAATGGTTAACATGGAGTTTATTTTTTGCATGGTAAAGTTGTATTTGTGATACTGTAGTGCTTGTTCAGCATAAACTTTCACCCTTGCCCTTGAAATTTACCCCTGAAATTCCTCCAGATTCTTTGAGTTGTTTCATGATTTTATTTAATGAGTGAGAAAAATGCAAATCCTTTCCGATCTTTCTTTGAGGAACATGTGTAGTGCCACAGATGTGGACACAAATTGATGGTGACAACCACCCTGGTTTGTGAGTGGTGCAATACTAACCAGCCAGCCTGAAGAAGACCCACACCTGCTTTTTCAAGACTGGACGGGGATAGAATGCACAGCCTCTACTTTCCTCTTTTGTGGCTGCAGTAATCCCAGCCTGATCCGGAAGACCAGGTACTGTGCCTCTGTCATGCCCAAATGAGAATTACAGCTGTGAGCCCGGCCCAGCAGAGTTCTGTCAATACTTGGCCTAAGTGGAATAGATGGTCGTGCCTCAATGCCAAGTGAATGACCACATTGTCCAGATTGGCCGCAGCATTCTTGTAAGAGAATTTAAACTCTGAGTGGTTAGTCTTATGTGCTTACGAGGAGATCTGTGTCTCTCTCTTTCTCCTCCTTACAGGTCCCTTTTATAGGGCGCACACTTCTCATTGGCAGGACTCCCAAAACGGCTGCCTGTGAACCTCATCGTAGCGCTCCCCCCCTCTTCTTCTTGCTTTGGACTGGTCCACACCAGAGGTGCTGAAGGGGCATGTACCCTCTTTGTTCTGCTTCGTGACTGCACTCATCCTCTTCAGCACCCTGGACAATGCAGTCAGAAAAGTGTTTCCTTACTGCTGCCATGGAAGTGTTGACCCACTGCCACAGTTGTTTTAAAATGTTGTTAACAAACTATAGAGCTTCTGCCCATCTTTGCTGTTCAACGGCTCCTTTCATTTATACTGCTCTTGTTCCACTTATTTTGGAATGTCTTGCCGGCGTCGATGAGGGGGGCACCACAGGAACCACAGGAATGCCACTAACCAGATGTTATTTGAGGGATGGACCATTCTCAGAACAGCAGGGACAACATATCAGCATCATTACCAGGGTGTTTAAACACTTCACTGTCACTGCAGCAATCCAAAATTAGCCAACCAACTGAAGCTGACCACTGATAAAAGACTAGGGAATCATTAACACAGATATGGCATGTAAAATTGTCTCTGATTGTACACCAACAAATTGAACTTAAAAGATTGGGGTCGAGACAAGCAGGATGTATGTACAAGGTCCATGAATTTTTAAGAAAAACATAAAGCAGCAATACAAACATAAACAAAGAATGCTGCATAACGAGAACACTGCAAAACCCTAAAGGTAAATGAACAAAGAGCAGTATTTAAGAGCAAGACTTAAAATTAAACAAAGAATAGCACAAAAATTGGTCAACAGGGAGTATACCAGGGTAATTAGAAAAAAATAGACTGAAACACATGGGGTTTTTAAACTAACTAGGAAATCAAGACGCCTGGGCATGGGAAGAAACAATACCATGACACAGGTGGGCAACATGCAAGGAGGATGGGCCAAGGATCACATGGGTGCACAACCACATAGCTTGGTAAAAAAAAAAAAGAGACATAGAGAATGTAAACAATAAAAGACAAGAAAACAGAGAAAAATCATGAAAAACACAGCTGTGAAAAACATTACAGAGATTCTGGAGGTCTGCAGTTCAGCAAGCTTTGTTGGTTTCCTGGTCTTAACACAAACATCAAACCTGTCACTTAACAGATACGTTGAATCAAGTGTTTTTGTCTAGGAAACCTGGACTTCTGAGGTAGAGAGCTTTTAATACATTGTGTAGCAACAGATAGGCTTCTGTAAGTAAATTACCATTAAAATATACATAAGGTAGATATTTTTCATAAAATTTCATAGAATGAGTGTACATACAGCTGATTTATATTGGGACATGTTTTTAGGAATATCAAATGTATTTGTTATAAATCAGTGGTTCCCAACACTGGCCTTAGCATCCCTGCTCTGGATATTTGAACCATTCCATATTCCCAACACTCCTGATGCAAACAACTACTTAACAAGCCTTTCCTGAGTTTGAGGGTGTGTAAGAGCAAGTAGTCATTTGATATCATCCTGCTTGCATACCGTCCACAAATGTCACAGCACTGTTGAATAATTAAGTCTTGAAACTAGCATTGTGGTCCTAGTAATCTGCCATTTTCACTTCCCTTTGGGGAATATTTCAGATAGTCTATGTGTGTATATATCTAAACCTCATATTTATACATTATGCATGCAACAGGCATGAATATGCATTGCACCGCATCTGTGTTAAAAAGAGATTATGCAGATTGGCAAGAATGCAGGACTATATTTTTCCACCCTTGTGATGTGTCCAGCAGATTTTCGAAAAGATTATTGATAGGCTTTGAGCTAATGTCAAGCTAGAGGAACAGCATTCTGGTTCATTATAAAAGCTGTGTCCTTGCTTGCTCTCTTTCACTGTGTGCTTTTGTAGCTTTAAAGAGGTTTTCTGTTTTTCAGCATAATCATTAAAGGCATTATTCTGCCAAAATGTAAAATAGCTACTTATGTTGCTACCATGCCTGCTCCCATAGCACATTGTGCGGCAGCACTGCAGCACTCTCTCGAGTGAGCTTTTACAGACTAGGACAGTTCTTTCATAATGGCTTATTTTAGAAGCAAATTTCTCCTTTGGGTTTGATTCTTAGGGACAAACTAATACATCTGTTAATGCAGAAGTAATGACTAGCTAACATTGCTGTTAGGATGACATGCACACGATGTAAGTCCAAAAATGTTCAGACACTTGATCATTGGACCTATACAAGCTAACTGGATACCCTACTCCAAAATCAAAGGTGTAAGGTGGCGTTCCCTTCCCTTTGCAACTTTAACAGCCTCCAGTCCTCTGGGTGGATGTTACATGGGACTTTGGAGTGTGAATGTGTGAATTTGTGCCTAAAAGAGAAGCAGTCTAAAGAGCACGGACTGGTGTTGGATGTGCTTGAACAGGAAAGTTATTAACTTACAATGATCTAAAATGTCTTGGTATACTGTAGCATGAACATTACCTTTGACAAGAACTAAGGGGCTCAGCCCAAACCCTAAAAACCATCACAGGCCATTATTCATCTTCCACCAAACTCTACTGTTGACACTACGCTTTTTTTTTTGTTCCTGGGCAAACCACAAGAAGTGTGATTGATCACTTCAGAGGACATTTTTCACCTGACCTTGACTGTTCCAAATTTAACTGACTTGGCAGTGACCATGACAGTGACATGTTTAAAGTCACTCTTCAGCGTGACTCATTCTACAGGCAGTTTTTTCTGCAGATAATGCATGGATATGTTACACTTGTTAGCAGTGGGTGAATGATTTTTTCATGCAATGCACTGAGGAAAGTTACACTAACAGTCGCTTGGTTGTACAAACCCGATTCCAAAAAAGTTGGGACACTATACAAGTCGTGAATAAAAACTGAATGCAATGATGTGGAGGTGCCAACTTCTAATACTTTATTCAGAATAGAACATAAATCA
>JBBPDH010000136.1:4832664-4846824 GCA_037974565.1 Clupeocharax schoutedeni
ATCTCCACATCATTGCATTCAGTTTTTATTCACAATTTGTTTAGTGTCCCAACTTTTTTGGAATCCGGTTTGTATTTATTAGCCTATAGATCAATGGCTTATAGTCAGATTGGACTCCTGATGTTTGTATGTTATAGTGAGAGAATTTTGATGAACAAAAACGGTAAAAAATTTAATAAAACTGTAAATTCTGTCAAAATGATAAAAGGAATACTTTGCTGTGCAACAGAATACTATACAACATTACAAATATACTGTTTTTAGTTTGGAATTCCCCGTTTTTAATTGTGTCAATGCCCCCTTTTTAAATATTTGTGTCCATGGTCTCTTCCTTTCTCTTCACTCTGACACTTTGTCCTCTTATTTGTCCTTTTACACAGAAAACTGGATGCATTTATTTATGATGCAGCTGTGCTGAACTACATGGCCCGGAAGGATGAAGGTTGTAAAGTAATGACCATAGGTTCCGGAAAGGTGTTTGCCACTACTGGATATGGCATAGCCCTGCACAAGAACTCCCGCTGGAAGCGTCCATTGGACCTCGCTTTGCTGCAACTGGTGGGAGATGGTGAGAGGACCACTGTGTGATTACATTTGTAGTCCTTGCATGAACAAAAGCAATTTGCTATCACAAAATATTGCTACTCTTAAAAATGAAGGGTTCTTTGAACGATCGCTCTCATAGAATAACCACTTTCAGCTCCCTAAGGAGTCTTTTGATGGATGGAACCTTTTTTATAAAATATGTGAAGAACCTTTTTAAATTTTTAAATAGAAAATCTCCACATAACATTGAAGATTCAATAGCAACAACCTTAAAGAAGTCAATATATTAAAGAAGTAGAAATATCAATCCAAGCCATGAACCAGTTATGGTTATTGTTTAATTAAAGAAAAACTTAAATACTTAAATGCATGTTGCCGTCCTAATATGAAAAAAGTTCATTCTTATGACTTACAATAGTCAGGCTAAATAAATTGATGCTGAACTGAAAAAATCCTAAAACTCATTCCCCATATCTGAAATGAATTTGATCAGATTAACAATTGAAATATCTATATAGACCATGCACATAAAGTATGACCAGTAACAGACATAACACCCCCAGTAGACTAGACTTTGTCTTAATTCGAAAGTGGCTCCTTCTACCTTTGTAGTGTACTCTGAAAAAACTGAATTCTAAACACATGGCTGAATACCTAATGGCAATATTTGTCATACATATTGTGGACTATGAATGTGCAGGAAGTCATATTTAAATTCCTACGTAGGTCAGCCTGTAGGGAGTCAGGAGCCATTTGAGATTCAACCTTGGATTTCCCGAGCAGAGATACTTTATAAATTAAGAATTAAGACTTTTATATTATGAGACGGGGAAAAATACCATTACCTTGTCTGAACTTGATGCCTGGTCCACAATACAGGATTTTTAGAGTCTCATAAACACACCCCACACATTATGCCAGATTACATTTTTTTTGTTTTTAGTCATTCCCCCTACATTGCAAGATTTACAAAACATCAAACTCTTTTCACAAATCAGCAACCCAATCAACAGTCATATCTCTTAGAACCTTTCATTCATCATTGCTGTCCATTCAGCTCTGCTGTCTTTGGTTAACAGTCTGGCACGCATTATATCAGCACAGCATTTCATATCCCCCCAAGCAATGACATGCTGATCTGTAAATATTAAATGTGTTTAATATTTACAACTCAAAATTGGACTTGTCCGTATTGGACTGTGAGTAGATTGCTGCGGTAGAGTGTAAATTATACTCATTCCACACAAACAGTAATATGGGAAGGTAATTTAAAACTGTCATGATTTTTTTTGTAAAGGGTGAATAGACCAGAATATTTTGTAGTGTGGGCATAACCTAAGAGTGAATATGGGTTAGTTACTGTAATGTGGTGATGATAAAAAAATTGTGGTGTAGTGATTAAAAAAATGTATCAGTTCTTGATGAATCGGCTTAGTGATTATGCTACAGTTTGAACGATAAACAGGGAATTTAAAGGTCTTTACAATCGTGGAATTCTTAAGCACTGATGTACGTCGCTCTGGATAAGAGCATCAGCTAAATGCCGAAAATGTAAATGTAATCCACAAGGGGGGTAAATCTCTTTTTTTTGAGAGAGGACACCCGTACCAGCAAAATGCCACGAATGTGCCAATGTTCATCGCCACAAGATTCATGTAAATGAAGTGTCCCCTGTTATACATTCTGTTTATGATTATTCAATTAATTACCAAAATCTCTAGATTATCCTATTACTAATATATTTGACAGCAACACCCCCACAGTTCAAGGCCTGTCACTTCTCTGACTTGCAAATCTAATTCACGTGTTAAATGCCCTGTTCATCCTTCATTCGTTGTAAATGAATAACTGTAAACTATGCCATGCATATTGCTTGATTTAAACATCTAAACAGTGTCAAACACAGCCTTTGCCATGCTGAGAAAGTTTAATAAATATGCTATTTTATGTGTAGAATCACACGTGAAGGACACAGACCTCTGAAGTGTAACTCCAACCTCCAAAGTGTAACTAGGAAGATCACAAACTTGTAGCATTGATTATACAGGAGAGAGTTAGACTACCATGACTGGCTCCACCTTGTCTCTTTTCATCTAGCAGCTCTCTGACAAAGCAAGATCAGAGAAGCACAGCCATGTTCTAGGTAGGCTGCTGCCTTTACTTTAGTCTCGCACCAGCAAACTGATCCCTAATCATGATATTGATAGTAATGCAGCTGTTTGTGAAGTATGACTCAGTCCATGGAAAAATGATAGGTGAGGGATTAAGACGTGTATTAGTAGGCGAGTGGTCACGTAAAGTCTGAATATGATCGTATAGAAGCTATATCTGAAACTGCTTGTAAAACCATCGTTTGGTGGCCAAGGCATCTTTGAAAGATGGGGATATAAGAAACATCTTAGGAATGGCGATGCTGTGAACAAGGGGGGAACTGCCCCGTAACTACATTGTTCTTGGAAAGGTGACAGAACAACACATGTGCCAAAGTCAGAACACTCACGATTATGTAAAAATTGCCCAGTTGGATTATGATTCAGTTCTGACTGAAGAGTCTGATGGCCTGAGGGACGTGTCCTGTTCTGGCAGTGGTGCCCCATATGTTATGGAACCTTTTGCTGGACGGGAGGAGAGAGACGTGTGTGTGTAAGATGTGTGTGGGATCATCTATAATCCTGGTGGCTTTGCGGATGCAGCATGTGATATAAATGCTCATGGTAGTGTGGGTCAAAAACCCACCAAGAGATCCTGGTTAAAACACTAATCTGTATTCATGTATATAACAGTACCTCAGCTTTTTATAAAAACTGAGATAACAAATTACAAACAATATAATGAATCAAATTAGATTAGGCTTGGTTTGAGTCACCTTTGAAAATGATGCCCTGAATTTGAGTAGAGGTAAACAGCTTTAAATCCATGAAATATTCTGTTTTGAGGTACACAAAAATATTGAGGAGATTCAAATAGTAAATTGTGTTTCTTGTGTACTTTATAATGGAGTCACTTCTGAGAGTACTTATTTCGACCACAAATAAAAAGTAACCACCGACTTCTAAGCTGAAAAGTATTATTAAAATAATTTTTAAAAATGTTTATCTAATTAAAAAAATTGCCCCGTGTTTTTCTCTAGATGTGCTGTCTAATTAAGTGGCACCTCACAATTGCCCATGATCAGATTTGACCAAATGTTCAAACTTTAAAGGATAACTGTTTGGGAGGAACAGCAGTGGTATACACAATGCAAAAATGAGTTAAAAGCACAGGAGAAACACCTTTCAGTACCGTGTGGTGTGGTGTCTGTACATCAATAAAGATAATTATGTGATTTGAGACACTATTTGAATATATGTTGGAGCAGGCCTATTTAGGTTTAGCACATAATGATCATCAAATGAGCATTTAATGTTCACTAGACCAGTAATGAACTAGTAGTTACTTTAAAGAACCCACAGTTAGTATATAAATCTCAAATGTTTAGTTTCTCTAAGTATAACAAGCTGTTAGTGTATATATATATGTATATATATATATATATATATATATAGTATATATGTTGGGTGTTAATACAGCACTACATGTTTGTTCCTGCTTATTTACTGTTTAGTTACTAACTAGGAATTAACTGTTAACTAGGAAACGGTATTTTAAAATGTTTCCCAAAAGTTTGCATGGCATGGGCATTGATTTGCCTTTCTCTGCTCTCTTTCACCCTACTCTTCTCTTTCCTTCTTCATCTGACTTTGTTAAAGCTGTTTTGAAGAGGAAGACTCTGAGCCTCTTGTCAGGCTGAAGCACTGAATATGAAAGGAAGCTGGAAGAGGCTTATTGAAATTTGATGAATGAAATTAGGAAGGAAATCTCAAAGTTAATGAACACACTAATGAATAGCCATAGGGTCATGACAGTAAACACTGCAGTAGACTAGATATTTAATTCTGACGTGTATTTGACTACAGATTCTCATTAGTAGAGATTTCCCCCTTTTCCATAAATGTGATGAAATGTGATGTGATTTCAGGTCACATTATTACATTTTCCATTTCCTATGCCATTGCCTAACCCATGTTTCTGAGCTGAATTTTCATAGGTTGATGAACTCACCATCAACCTGGGCCCAATTGTGTTTTGTGTTTGCTTTGTTTTGACTGAAAAATGTATTGTTATTGCCTCTCCCTTCAACTATGGAAAGAGTAATCCTTTATAGAAAGAAGCCACCTAAATGCATGCAATGTGTTTATACCGGTGCTCCTTCTTGTTACATTCTTCTTGGTGGCATTTTTCTGCTGTCCAATGTACTAATGGGTATTGTTGGGTGGTAAGCCCATCAGCCCGGTGCTTTCATCTCCAAACCACTTTGGGCCTGTCTTCTTACAAGATGCTAGAATCCAGCCCATTTCAGCCCTCCATCAAAGCTGTTATTATCCCCCTCCATCCATCTTAATCTACCACATGTTTTTCCTTTTCTTACTTTTTCATGTTCCTCTTTTTCATCCCCCGCTTTCCACCCTGTTGCCACAATCCAATAATAATGTAAACCAGACAGAAATTACCACTGGCTCAAAACTATTCTCCGTTCACTCCTTTCCCATGAAAAAGAGCCTCAGCTTCCCAACTAAAGGTCTTAATTGTATTAATTTCCTTCATTTTTTCCTTCTCTGTTAGCTCTTTTCCCCCTGCTTATGTTATTTTATTCACTCTTTATTCTCCTTTCTCTCTTTGTCCTCATCTTATTTGAGCTTGTTAATCTCCTCACCCTTTACCCATCCTCCGGTGTTTTCCAGATGAAATTGACATGCTTGAACGGCTCTGGCTTTCTGGGATTTGCCATAATGATAAGATTGAGGTAATGAGCTCTAAGCTGGACATTGACAACATGGCGGGCGTCTTCTACATGCTCTTGGTTGCCATGGGTTTGAGCCTCCTGGTCTTTGCCTGGGAACACCTGGTTTACTGGAAACTTCGTCACTGCTTTGGTCGTTCAAAAGGACTGGACTTCCTACTGGCCTTCAGTCGGGTAAATAGATAAGACATCTTTACCCCCTTGTTTCCCTTAATTGTTACAGTAGAGACAATTGTAGTCAGAAAATTAGTTTTTTTTATATATCTAAGACTTAAAAATACCAAAAATGACATCAAGTAATCTGCAACATGCACACTTTACATCAGCAAAACGGACCCTTTCAGTATATTTGCGAAGTTCATGCTGTTACTGTGACAGAACACCTAGTATTCTTACTGAATACACAAGGCGATTTTCTTAGAGCCTATCACCTCTCTCCTCCTGTCAGATAATATCGTAAAATGGGTAGAACTTAGGTATGATAAGTAGTATCATTCTCCCTACATTTCTACCGGCTGGCTCGTCTGCTTGGGTCATGGCTTATCTATAAAAAGTAGATAATAAAACAGGTAATATTTTAAGCTATTTGTGAGTCCAATAAGATGAGATACTAAGGTAGTGGAATGCATTACAGAAATGCCAGTGCCACTGAACTGCCAGTGCCACAGGGTTATTTGAGGTTGCAGTGTTTGCTGCCTTGCATCATCAAAGTGCTAAACATACTGACGCTTTCATAGTTATGCTAATACTTTGCATCTACTGTTTTACTGAAGCACTTTTCTAAGTGTCTAAATGTGTATCACCAAGGAGGACAAGTTTGCTTCACAGAATTTTTAATGAATAAATCTTTCTCTTACAGGGAATGTACAGCTGCTGCAGTTTTGAAGATGAAACAGCCCCTGGAGGTTCCCAAAGCACACTTCCACAATACCACCATGTCTCCACATTGCCTCCTCCTCCCCCAACTCATGTGGTTACTACATCTGTAGCCAACCCTTCTATTACCATTGCACAACAACAACAGCAGCAACAACAAAAACATCACCAGCAACAACAACAGCCAGTGTACAATGCCCTTCTTCCTGGTTCTCCACCAACAGCTGGACATTCAGGCATGGCGCTTGGGCCCTCAAACAGCCCAATTCTTGGAGCACCCATGCCATGCTCAACATTTTTACCTCGTCATGATCGACGACTGGCTGTGGTGGATCGGTGGACACGTCCAAAAACTGGCCCTGAAAGAGCTAGCATTGTTAGCAGCGGAATAACAGACATTTCACAGTTCCCACAGGGCATACCACCTCACTGGGCTGGAGTAGGTAGTGGGGAGGGTGGTTTGGATGAATACAAAAGGTACTATGGTCCAATTGATCCAGAGGGCCTCGGAGTCTCTGCAGATCCACAGACTGTAGGTGCCCAAACTCCAAAAACTACACATCGGACAAAGTCCTCTGGAAATCCAAGGGTACCACCAAAAATCCAACCTTCTGGGCACTTAACCATGAACCCAGCATTACCTCATCCTTCTCCACCACAGCAGTCCTTCTGGAGGAGAAGTAGTGTTTCAAAAAGAAAAGGCTCTGGAGGCCCTCTCTATGAAAACATACTTCCATTAGGGAGGAGAGGTGGGGGCAGGTATGGAGTTAGGGATGGAGCTGTTCGGAGGGGTCGTCGCCCCCCCGCTTTGCCTCTTTCTGTACCTGTTCCTCTGTCCTCCCCCACCCAAACTCCTCCTTCACCCTCTCCTTCTGTGCACTACACATCCAGCTCCTCCAGCACCTCTAGCTCTTCTTCAAGCTCCTCTTCTGTATCAGTCTCACGATCCAACTCTCCTTCATACTCGTCGTCTTCTTACTCATCATCCCAAAGTTTCAGGTATAGGGCTGGTGCAAGAGAGGTATATGAGGAGTATGACACGGATGAGCTTACAGAGGAGTCTAGCCTTCTTTTGGGTAGAAGAAAAAGTCGTTCACGTATGTCATCTCGCTCCCTTCCCTGCAGTCCTCCACCCCCACCCATACCACCCCGCAAACCTCGCCCACAGAAGGCACAGATGAGAGACAGAGCTGGAAGCCAGTTGGCGCAACTTCAAGAGTGGTGGGCCTCCTGGGGGGAGAAGGAGAGAGCTAGAAGAGCAGGTGGGGGTAAAGGCAAGGGCAAGGATGAAAAAAGGCATCACAAAGAGAGGGAAAGAGAGAGAAAAAGAAGGAAGAAAGGCAGAAAGAAAAAGAAGAGGGAGGAGCGTGAGAGGGAGAGAGAGCGCAAAAGGCGTAAAGTTAAAAAGAAAAAGAAGAAAGAGGAGAAATCCAGAAGAAGGGAGAGGGAAAAGCGGTCTGGACAGGAGGAGGTTGACAGTGAGAGAAAAGAGGTGTTTGAAAAAGGGATGGAACCGGATATTTCTTCCTACCCAGCACTTAGGCGTAGCTCCTTTCGGAAGAAGAGTGAAAGCTCTAACAGGAGTTATGAGTGGGACATATCAAGAGATGGAGGAAGGAGGGAGAGGGATGATCATGATGGTGATGATGAAGAAGGAGGTAGAGGAAGAGAAAAGCATCATAGAAGTCCTCAATCCTATCACCATTCCAGGCCAAGGTCAAACAATAAGCGCTATACTACTTCAAGTAAACACTCAACATCAGTCAAATTTTGGAGTAGTGGTAACCCAAATTCAGAGTCTCCGTCATCATTTCTACCCCTGCTTCCTGTGAACTACAAGCGCCGACGGTCTTTTGCGTCTGAGAGAGAGGAACATGGCAAAGGAGGCGAGAGTCGACCCCTTTTGGGAAAGAATGGAAGAGGTAAGTCCTGCTCAAGAGAAGGTCTGGCTTTCCATGAATGGGAATCAGAGGAGGAGGAATCGGAGGAGGAGAGAGAAAGAACTGAGGAACGTAGAAGAAGAAGAGAGAGTAGAGGAATGGATTCAGAGTCTGAAAGAGAACGGGACAAAACTGTTGAGATCTATACAGATGATGAAGGTTCTTCAGGGGAATTTGGTAAGTTTGAGAGATACTGGGAGGGACATGAAGGAAGGGCTGTTGGAGGGATTGGGGGTGGAGGATGGTTTTTTGGTACCTATCCTGCTAGAGAGAGAGGTGGTAGCATCAACAGCAGGGATGACTTCTTTTTGGGACTGGGAGGTGGTGAGAGCAGCTGGGGTTTTGGAGGGGGATCAGGATGGGGCTCTGGAGGTTTAGGGTCAAATCAGTGGCCACCACCACCTTTAACCCCGCCTCCACCTCGAAGATACTGGTCTGTGGACAAATTGCCTGTGAAGACTGAAAAGAAGTCCAAAAGCAGATCCCAAGAGAAGAGTCGAGGCCATACTGCCTGTTCCTGCCAGTCACCCCACCACTCTAAGTGGAACCGGGTGACCTCTCAGAGTCAAGAGGAGCTGGTGCCTCACTGCCAAAGTTTCAGCAGCACCACCCGGACCAAACGGCAATCCTCCAAACTAGACAGGGCCCAAAGCCAGGCCAAATCTGGAAGTCAGTCCAATCTCAGTGTTCAGAGATCACAGCATTCTGAAAGGTCCAGAGAGCGGACATCACCTCCTCAGACACTACAACCATCTTTGCCTCCACCTATGGTTCCAGCTCTTCCTGCACCTCCGTCATCCTCTCTTCCCATTCATGTCCCCCCACCCGCTTCCTCCTCCTCTGTCTCATCCCCATCAGCCATTTCCTCAACACCTGGTGCCCCGCAGCCTTCCTCCATGTCCTCCTCCAGTGCCAAGCTCCAATACCAGAGACTGCGTTCAGTACCCCAGCCTCAAAGATACCAATCACCACATCTTCCCCTCAAAACCAAGAGTCTGTGCTCTCGTCGAGGATCTTCCCACTTTTCCAGTGTGGAGAGTGAGGTCTGAGACATATGAATCAAATGATGAACGTTGCCAAACAGCCTGGGGGGAAATTAGCTGCTTAGAAAGCAATTTCATACTGGCTCATAAAGGTGGGCCCCCTTCATTTCTTGCACAAGGCTTCATTGTGCTTCTGAAGGAAAAGCGGATCAGGTGTCGCACACATAGTGGCTTTCCCTTTTTACCACATAAGAATGGTACTGCCTTGCTAACATACCTTGTATATGTTAGAGGGGGATTGCTCAAATGCGACTGGCTTCGCTTCTCTCAGTTCTCCAGGGCACTTAAGTAAAGGATTAGAATTTTCTGGATGAATGTGGCATTTCTTTGAGTGTTATGGTGCTTGTGGACTCAGGCACAAGCCATGGATTTCTCAAGGGGAGATTCAGAGGCCAAAACCCTTTTGTCAACCCTCATACTGTCCATCATCCTGTTTTCCCAGCTGGTTAAGCTTTGAGTATTGACATTATTGTTGTGTGTTTTAGTATCTCAAGTTATGCGTTCATTTAAAGAAAGGTAGCAATTTCCTTTTGGCCACCACTCCCCTAACCCTGAAAACATATCCCCTACCTGTTGATTCACATCTAGTATTCTGCGTGTCGAGGTCAGTGTGTCTGTATTCTGAACAACAGGGTAAGTCAGCCTTGACTGATCTAATATTGGCTTTTTGAAGCTGAGTGCCAAACATAAGTAGAGCTTATACACAGTCATATCATAATTAGATCTCATCCCCTTCCCTTGAGCAATACCTAATTATCAACAATGAAGCATTCAGTACATATTTTATATTCATAAATTATTTTACTATATATATATGTTACTATATATAGTTAAAATAAAAGTATGGGTTTGCGTTGTAGTTTAAGACAGGTGTGGTGATTAACATAAGCACTGTGCGATAGAACAGTGGGGACACACGCAACATTACAACTACCTAAAGAGTCAATGGCAGCCTTTCTCCTCATGACTGAATGTACATGTTGCCATGACAGCGCAGCGTGCTGCAACCAAGATGACACTTTAAGATCGTAGCTTATTTGGGGGGAGGGGGAGTCTTCAAGTCCACACCCAGTTTTGGATGTCTTGAAATTGTTTAAAGTGCATAGATAACAGAGCTAGCCATATTGCAGCACTGTATCCTCAATCAGATGTCAATGTTAGATATAAGACATGCCATTATTCAGAGAGCGATAAGCAGGAAAGCACTGTTTACAGTTCAGCACTGTGTTTTTACACCTTTTTTACTAACTGCTCTGCTCTGTCACTTTACTAGTTGATTTGATATCCACATGTGTGCAGTTAATACTGGTCACAGCAATGGTGAAAATAATTGAACAAAAAAAGGACACGTTAGGTCTGTGAACGGATTTATATTGTTTTGACTGTAAAATCATTCTGTTGAAAAAAAAAATGTTCTGGTTCATTAAGGAAAAGCTATGACTGGTGATCAGGACCTTGGAAGACTTTGCAAGTCCTTTTGCTTATTTGATTTAGCTTTTACCATTAACCTAATGCTAGCATTTGAAGCGATTGCTATGACTGACTGTGAATATTGCTAAGGGCGCCTGCATGTTGGTACCAGGCCTGAGTCAAATATGTGTTTTAAAAGTTCAAAAGTGGTTTTCAGCACGTTTTTTTCCAATTTACCTTTTTTGATTTTAGATGCTACCCTTAATAATTATTGTACTTATTAAACTAATAAAACAATTTTTACACTCCCTCTCTAATTTGAAAACTTTTACTTTTTATAAAAGGTTAGTCTACAACTTACATATCTGACCCAGTCCTGAACGCATACCAACAGGCTAATTTTGTTTCTTTGTGTGCTTGTGACTGCATCTGAGCCATATTAAGCTTACCTGTTGTATGCTGAGCTTTTCAAAAGTAGTGCTAATTAATCGGAGTATATATTGTTGTCACTGCGCTGAACAGTAATGTCAAGATACTGTGCGCTGAGGACTGTGATGTACAGATCAAGGGCAGTGAAAAGACTTTTGCATCCTCTAAAAGCCAGAGTCAATGGTACACTATTTCACTGTCACAGTTTTCCTACAATATGCGTTGTTTATCTTGACATTAAAATTTAGCATTTGGCAGCTTATATGTACATCCTTTGATTCCAGTTTTGATTGTTGTGCAATACTTGTCTGGATTACTTTATATATAGATGTACCTCATATATGTGTTTGTGAAGTTTAGATAGCAATAGAGAAATAGCTGTTCAGCAAAACAGTCTAGCTGAAGACAACAAGTATTGTTTTCACTCATTTCTATTACCAGATTTAATGATTAAGATGTGCTACATATAATACCTGCGAGAAATTATTTCCAATATTCATTTTGGTTCCATCTTATATGCATATCAGTTCAGTGAATATTTAGCCATTACCGGATGTTTGGGACAACGCTATTCTTTGATTTAAAGATCACGTGAAGTGCTACAAATGGAAATATTTTCATCGCACTAGTTAACCCCACCACAAGTCAGTCTTCAAAAAATGGCCTCTCTTTCTCTATTTGTCTCTTTGTGTTGATAGTGTCTACTTTTTTACTATGTGGTGGATAAGTCTGTTATCTAAATAGCAGCATATATATATATATATATATATATATAAAATATGATAATATAATTCAAAGAAAAGATATATATATATGTTTACCTACTAAATTTATTCTCTATGAATTGGTCTTTTTGTCTCTTTGTCTGTCCTCTCTTGTCTCACACCCACGACTATCAGAGACCAGTGTCCTACTGTGTTTGAGTCACACGGCTGGCCATCAACCACAATGAGTTCCAGTTACAACCGACGCCGTGATTGAAGTGTGTGTGTGTGTGTGTGTCCAGATGACCGTGTCACTGTAGTAAGAATTTTGGGCTGTGGTGGTGGGCGAGAGTGTTTTGTGAATAATGAAAAGGCTCCTCAGTAGTGTTTAACGGGCTTCTCAATGAGCGTCCAACCTGGGCCACACATACTGACCGCTGCCCTCCCGACGTGTGTATGGCCGAGCCACAAGCTTTGCATTATGCAGTGTGCCTCACATGGACGTGGCTTTTGGAAGCGTTGTTTGTGCGTGTGTATATGTGTGTGTGTTAGTGTGTGTGTGGGTGGGTGTGCGGCTTTTGTGATGAGCTAAAGTGCATTTGGCTGAAAACACACATACGTGCACGTACCCCCCTCCCCCCAACAAAACACACGCACACATAGATACACACACACAGGGGCACATACACACATACAAACACACATACACACCATGCTGCTCTGTATTAATCAATAGTGATGTAGCTGAGCAGAGCCAATTCTGTTATATGCCACTGTGCCAAGACGGCAGTGCCCCTACTGTGTTAGGTTCCTTGTGCCATACTCCTTTCTGTGGGGGAGCCACATAGGGGCTGTGTGCTGGACCACTCGATCATGGGAGAATACACTATGCTGTGCTGCAAGCAGAACAGAATAAAAAGACTTTTATTATGACAATTGGCTGCCATTTCTTTTTTGTCAATCTGTGGTTACACATGCATGTGTGAGAAATAGTGAGATCGACACAACATTAATTCACAGAAGGTTTTGTAGGTGATTTAGAGTATATTTGTGTAAAAGCAGTCCAGACTGTAGAACTACCTTTTATACTTTATAAATGTTTCAGTCTCAACCTCAGGCTATAGGCCACTGGTGGTAGCACTTCAGACATCATCCTACTTAATCCAAAGCTACTTATGGAAGGCAAGCTGAAGGCAAGTTCTTGTCCTGCAATATAAAGAAAAAAGTAAAGAAAGAAGCCTTGAACAAATGTGTTTTAAGCTCAGTAGTTTCTGTACTCTATTCTTTTGCGTTAAGAACAGAGCCAAAAAATCAATATCACAATATCAAGTTCAGCTCAGCTTTTTACATTTGCGCATTTGACCTCAGTGTTGTTTTTATTCCAACATTTTGCAAATTTCTTGTTTGTCAAATCTGTTCATTTTTTAATTCCAGTCTGTTTAGTTGTTCTACTAAAAAGCCGCCTTAGTTGTAGGTTCAGAATTTGATGTAAACTTGCTGTCACACACTCTGAGCAAAACATGCTGCAGATTAAATACCATCTTATAAAAGTCTAATTTAAAGAAATCTAAGTTAACGGCTCTGGGAAGTGAGGTGATACAATACAATTATTTTGAGAAAAAAACAACCAGCTGCTGTGTAAAATTCTCTAAAAAGGTTTGGTTCCATCTTCACAGGTCTCCCAGGTGCATCTTCCGACCATGTAAGTAAGTAAAACTTATTATCCCATCACAATGACCAATTTCTAGGGGTGGGATATATTTGGCAGCAAGTGAAAAGTCCTTTCTTTGACAAAGGCAAAATTGGGTCAGATCATCTCCAAAACAGCAGGTCTTGTGGGGTGTTACTAGTTTACAGTGGTTAGAACCTACAAATAGTGGATGAAGGAAGGGCATGTGGAGAAGGCTAGCAGGTCTGATCCGATCCTACCGAAGAGCCACTGTAGAAAAACAGCTGAAAAAATTACTGATGGTCAGGGCTCTCAAGTCTCACGCAATGAACGTGAGACACACGCATCTGACGGTCTTCACACGCCACACCTCCGATTTCTCACGCAGAATCTAGTTATAGGGGGAGGGGCGCTACTGCCTAACAGCATGATGATAGTTGTGCACGCAGCCTTCACGTGAGTACTCCAGTGGAGTGGACGCTGCCGTCACATGCTTACTCCAGTTAAAAAAACAAAAAAAACGTGCAATTATTGTATGAATAACATAAGTCAATGTAGCTTTACACATACACACACTTTGTACTAAAGGTAAATCCGAAATAGTGATGTCACTGTCTAAGCAGAGGGTTGTTGTGCAACCCTATGGAATATAGTCCACACATGACAAATGAGGTAATAATCAATATTTCAGAATAATTCAAAC
>JBBPDH010000136.1:4855136-4871004 GCA_037974565.1 Clupeocharax schoutedeni
ATATTAATATAATATAATATATAATATAATATAATAATAATAATAATATAATAATTATAAATAATTATAATATAATTCACACTCGACATTGTCACAAGATGTAAAAACATCAGACAGAAAAGGCTGGCTCCTTGGTTTAATGATTAAACATGCGCTTTACAGCAAAATGCGTGTAGACTAGAACTCAAATAGCGATCAACTCATTTGGAATCCTTCTACACCGCCTGGAAGGAGAGCCTTAGACACTACAACAATGTGTTTATCCCTCATTGAATCTAATAAAAACAACCCCTGGTTTCTGTTTAGTACAATTTATAAACAAACTAAGAACCAGGGAGGTGCAGAACCACAGTTTCCTGCAAATCTTTCCTGAAAAGCATTTTAATTGACTTTTTAATAATAAAGTACAATTAATTACACAAGAAATTCAATCTAGAAATTCGACCACATTTGCCACCCGATTCAGCAGACACAGATACTGTTGTTGAGAAACTGATATCTTTTACTCCAGTCAGACAAACAGAACATTTTGCAGTTATTTTCTCTTTAAAAAATAACTACACAAGAACCTGTTCACTCACCTCTATTCCTACATCCTGCTTAAAGAAGCGTTACCAGTAATCACTGGGTCTCTACTATCAGTGTTAAATGCCAAAATTTTTTAAATTAGCAGTTATTAAACCTCATTTGAAAAATAATGCACCTTGATCCATGCAAGCTCTTAAACTATTGACCTATCTCTAACCTTCCATTTCTATCTAAGATTTTAGAGAAAGTCGTGGCTCACCAATTAATGTTCTTTACTACACAAATAACGTATATATGAAAAATTTCAATCTGGCTTCCGGCCTCATCATAGTACAGAAACAGCCTTTGTAAAGATAGTAAATGATCTTTTACTGTCCGCTGACAAAGGATTTGTATCTCTGCTAGTTCTGCTCAACCTTAGTGTGGCATTCGACACGATTGTTATTTTACTTGACAGACTAGAAAACTTTGTCGGAATCACTGGGACCACCTTATCTTGACTTACTGTAGATCATACCTGACCAACCGCTAAGAGTTAACAGGGAATCTTCAGCACCCACCAAAGTAAAATATGATGTCCCACAAGGTTCTGTTTTAGGACCCCTGCTATTCACTTTGTACATGCTGCCACTAGGGATGAGTATTCAGAAACATGGGATTAGCTTCCACTGCTATGCAGATGATACACAGCTTTATATCTTTGTAAATCCTGATGATGAATCTAGATTATATAAGATTGGGGACTGCATTAAAGATATAAAAGACGGGATGTCACATAACTTCCTCTTACTCAATGCAGATAAAACTGAGGTCCTTATTCTATTTCCGAAAGCTTGCTCTTGCTGGTTCCTCAGCCTCTCCAGTGTTAACTGTAAAGAATCTCTGTGTCACTTTGGATCCCAATCTTTCATTTGACATATAAGTACCGTTACTAAATTAGCTTTCCGTCATCTATGAAACATTGCTAAGTTAAGAAGTGCATTATGTCTGCATGATGCAGAATAAAATAGTCCCCGTCTTTATTACTTCCAGACTTGATTATTGTATCAGCCTCTTGTCAGCTGCTCCAACAAAAACCTAAACAAGCTTCAACTCGTCCAGAATGTGGCAGCTAGAATCCTCATTAGAACAAGGAAATTCGACCGCATTAGCCCAATATTATCTAGACCACATTTGCTTCTGATTAAAATACGTAATGACTACAAAATTCTACTATTTACATATAAAGCCTTAAATGGCACCTGATTACCTCTGTGAACGTATCTCCTACATGCTTTTTGTATTTAATTTCTCCTGTTATATGGAAGGTGTAATGTTGGGAGGCGGTGGGCTCCGAGAATTCAACTAAATTGGGACATCGGTGTTGTCGCCCCACCACTCCTCTTGATCACTCAGGTTTGTTGACGGTGGAGTGGAGGTGCCGGTGTCTCAAGGCACTCTCATACCCATCATTCCTCTCAGTTTTGCCCTTTCTAGCTAGGCTGCTCTAGCTAGAGATGCTGGAGTCTTAACTTGCACTCCTCACAGATATAAATAATCCTCTGCAAGTTTGAACCAAGCTATCTCTCTCTTGTTTTCTCCCAGGGAATCTACTGCACATTTGCCGGCCTGACCACAGTGGAAAATTGCCATTGATCTGTCCCGGCTTCACTCAGGCCCTTCCCCAAGCTGGGGCAACCACCTACAGCTCACGCGGAGATTGTTTCTCCTGATCCTGATGCTTATGGACTAAGGACTCTTAGTTCCTCTTCCAACAACATTTACCTCTCTGGACACTTAGACAAACCAACTCTGATAGGCCCAAACTCAGTAGAGGGTCTATCTGCTTATAACCTTGTTCACTTAGGCATTCTCTTGTTATTTATTTACTATTCTTGTTCCTTTCTCTCTGGGTCGACCTGAGGAGGACGGGTTCCCCTTTTGAGTCTTGGTTCCTCCTGAGGAGTTTTTCCTTGCCTCTGTCACCTTTGGTTTACTCACTAGGGGCTTAGACCTTGACTATGTAAAGCTGCTTTGTGACAACCTGGTTGTAAAAAGCGCTGTATGAATGAAATTGAATTGAATTGAATTGAAGATCTCAATCCAGTCAAGCATCTGTGGGATGTTCTAGACAAACTAGTTTGATCCAGAGAGGCCCCACCTCACAACTCACAGGACGTAAAGCTTTTCCTGTTAATGTCTTGGTGCCACCTGGTCTTTGACTCCCCACCTAAGTTGGACTGTAACTTTGCTAGAGTTAGATAAGACTCTTAGCTGCTCTCTAATCAAGTGAATTCTGTCTTTGGATGAACTGGGCAGTCCTATCACTCCAGATTTACATTTACAGTAAGAGGGACTACAAACACACAATCAAGTTGCTTACATTACCATATGTGACTAATTATAGTAGCCTACAAATTAATAATTCATTATTAATGCAAAATTATCAACACACATGCCCTCTGTACAAATATATGACTTAGGTGTAGAGACATCTAAACCCTTACCAAAAGGAGATTAGGAAAGAACAGATCTAGGTATTTCACACTGCATGATATAAATGGCTTAGAGTGAAATTTACTCTACACCTCAAGGATGCTCTCAGCTTTCCTTCTGAGATGGACTGAGTCAGTAGTCTTGACTGACTTGACTTCTCTCTCCCTCTGCGTTTAGAAGTGTGGTGTTCCTGGGGAATAAAGTAGAAGTTATTTTCTGTTTAGTGCTGCAACTCTGGTTCTATTGTGGTTAAGACTTCACAGAGCTCCCTCTCTCTTTGGCAGAAAGTTTAACCCTTGTGTCAGAAAACAACTTATCTGGTGTTTCACGGTCTGCTTTACAGAATGCACACACGACTAGCTGATGCTTCTTAGCTGACAGAAGTAGAGCAAGTCTGCTTAACAGACTCAAGAAACAATAGTTTTTTTTAGAAATTATTTTAAACGGTTACTATTGATACCATGCCAATATTTATACATCTAACTGTATTTTGACCCAATGTTAAAATACAAAACAGCTTAGAAAACCACTGTGTCCAGTGACATGGGCTCTTAAAAGTGAAGGTGCCTAAAGGGTTCTTCTCAGAATGCCAAAGAATAATGACTTTTGGTTCCATAAGAAGCCACTTTTAAATTGTTGATCCTGTTTCAACCTGGTGACCTTCTTCCTGTTCTTATATTGCAGAATGTTCACCTGCAGTAATTCCTCCACTCGTGCAAAGTTTAAAGATAGCTGAAGTGATACGTATAAAGATGTTGAGGTTAAGAGGTTCCTCTGTTGGCCTTGTGGTTCACCATAGCTTGGTACACATGTTGGTCCACCATGTAATCCAAGTCTGACCAGGTTGTTGAAGGTGTTAACATGGAGGTGGTTTGCATTAATAAGGATCTTGTTTGGAAGGCAACATCTTTGCATTTATTGCATTAATAATATAGCATGATTGTATAATTAAAAACAATACCTCTACTAATTTCTATGAATTTCTACTGAAAACTTACTATAGTTGTCACAAATAAAATTGCAAGCATCATTCAGGCTACTTGAGGGGATAAATCTATATCAGCATCAGATAAATCTATATTAGCATCAGTTTTGTGATTTCAGATTAGTACTAGGAGGCAACATCAATATACGTTCTGCAGAGCTGAATACATTTTCTACAAAGCAGGTGGTGAGGTGATCTGAGGTCGCAGTGCAGACATTATCATTCAGTACACACAAGTAGGAGGATAAAAACAAAACATAAAAGGAATGTCTCCATGATTAGTAAGAACCTTGTTAAGTAGAAGATTTTTTAAATTAAGTCTCAAAGATGTTCATAGTTTCACTAGTCTAATAATTATTTTTGTGGGTTTTTTGTTATTTGCTTTAAACTGGTGGCAAAAATAGTTTGCCCTGGAATTTCTTGCTGTCCCTGCTCATACCATTTACGGCATTTATCAGACACTTTTATCCAAAGCAAGTTCTATTCCTTATCTACAGGAACGCAGTGGTGGTGCTGAAGGTGGGATTCAAACCCATGACCTCTTGGTCCAGAGGCAAGTATCCTACCACTAGATGCTTCTGTGTTTCCTCAGTGCTTTGAGTGTTACACCCTTAAATACAGAAGTTACATAACAGCTTCAGCTTGGGATTTAGTCTTTTAGTGGCAGTTAAATCTAAATTCCCTGATGCTTCTCACTTTTTGAACTCTTCATCATTTTAACGCTATTAAGCTGCAAAGTGTGCCTTCAAATATGGTTTAAGATGCCCACCATATTTGTCTGGATTATTGTCTGAGAGCATTTACCTTAATAATTCCTCAGACTTACATGGACAGTGTGTTTACTTTTATCATTAATCCTTATACTTACGTGCAACAAAAGGTAAAACTTCATCACACATCATGTGTCACCAAGCAAAAGAGCAGCAAGCAGTGAACATGTAGGTTTTAAATTGTTTTTCAACATTTTTACTTGTTGAACTCAGATTAGTCACATATCTAAAAAAGTGGCCTCAAAGCTTCTTTACCATGGCAACTGTGGTAAATGGGGAACTCCAGCTGGTGAAGAGCCAGTCACATTATTTAACCTGCTTAGGTTTTTTAGGTTATCTTCCAAAACACTTGAGTTTTTTTTAATTTTTCATCACACAGCACTATTATATGTTTCAAATTAAGAATTCTTACCTTAATGTTTCACATGTTGCAGCTCTCTGCTGAGCCTTAGCAAGGGAGTTGTCTGTCAGACAACACTGAACTGTCTGACGCACATTCTTTGCAAGGGTCTTTCGGGCAATCAGTTTGGCCAGATGTTTCCTCACTTCTGTGAACCTTTTAAAAGTTTCCGTGTAGCCAGAAGCAAATTCTTAACTGTCTCTTCAGTTCTGGACATGTTAATGAGTGATTAGCACTGCTGTTATGCTGGGCTGAAACCTGAGGACTTTTGGAGATGCAGTAGCTTCATAAAAAAAATTATTTTGGAATTTCAAGCAGATTCTTCATGAAACATTAAAAATAAAAGTGAGGAATAATGTGAATATAGTAAAAATCTCAACATTAGATTCGTTCGCTCATGCCGTACCCATATGGATTGTAAATGCATTCTGAATTAATTGCTTTCTATATAAACTGTGAGAGTTTGACAACTTAACTTAAATGAATCACTTCAGATTACCTTATGACACGTCTATCAGAAGAGACAAGACTTTTTTGTCATTTGGTCCACAAGCTGGTCAGTAATTGTATAGCTTCAAAATATTCAAACATGCAAAATGTGATTAAAGAAAGAGCTTATTAATAATATTGAACAAAATGGAACATGCATACTGTAAATAATATTAATAATACTAATAATACTACTACTACTACTACTACTACTAATAATAATAATAATAATTATTATTATTATTATTATTATTATAAGCACCTAAGATAAGGAAAGTGATTTAGCAGTAGCAGAAAGCTGAGAGAGAGAGAGAGGAGAGAGAGAGAGAGAGAAATGGTATAATACACATACTTTATGTAAAACAAACGTTCAAAAGCCTAGTCTCAACTCTGACTTCACATAAAATACGATAAATATCAATATTAATATAAGATATTAATCATTAATTACCTGTTCATTTGTTTTGAGTGATAGGTTAATCTTTTGAAGGAGCCCCGCCCCCTCTGGCAGTGCTTCCCTCTCCGTTGCAAAAAACTTTCAAGGAAGCTTCCATCCTAACGATAGGGCCTTTACTGTGAAGGTAAGAAAAGAGATCTAAAACGATCTGTCTTTAAAGATAGAAAGCGAACATTGGCTGTAATTTTGGTCTGGAGAGTTGTCGGCACAAAAAACTTTTACATAATTTAATAAACTTTAACATGTACTAAGAAAATGACATTGCTAGGTTTATTTCCAGGGTTCTCTGGCTGAATTTCAGTTTTGCTTCATTTGAATTTTCTGGTTCACCTTAAAATAGCGCAGCGGTACTCTTTAAGGTGGACTGGTTAATTCCAGCATTCACAGTAATTCTCTAATAAAATGTCTTTTTCGGTTAAGATCTTGAGGGGTTTCCTTCAGCGTAAGTCCTTTTGGCAAAGCTGACTGAAAACCACGAATTTTGATCACAGTTTAACCTGTATCTGTGATGTGCACTCACTTACTTTCCTGCCTTACTTTTCTTGATGAATATTGTCACTCCTTTGCACATTAGGCCTCTAACGAGTAGTGTTAAAGCTTGCTAAAACGGTTGATGTGAAATATATGATGTGACGGAGGTATTGGGACACCCCTGTTTTTCATGCCCCTTGCTTCCAGTGAGGTGTGATTTTAAGGCTTCAGCATACCAAGAGAATTTGTACAACACAATGATTACAACTTATTGGACAGAGTTTGGGTTTTTTATTCCAGCATGACTATGCCTCAGTGCACAAAGTAGGCTCCATAAAGACATGGCGCTGACCTCAACCACATCCAACATCTTCGGGATTAACTGGAATGGAGATTGCGAGTCAGGCCTTCTCATCCAATATCAGTGCCTGACCTCATAATAAATGCTCTACAGAATGAAGGAATAGGCACAAATTCCTACAGAAGCTCCAAAATCTTGTGGAATGTCTGCTAAGAAGAGTGGAAGATTTAACAGCCGCAAAATTTTAAAGTCTGTATTTGAATGCAATATCATTGTTAGTGTAGTGGTCAGATGTTCCAATACCTTTGTCCATATAATGTAGTTCAAAATGCAGTATTAAATCCAGTATGAATGATGCATGAATGGTACACCTCTGTTTGATAGAGTATCTTCTGACATAGGCAGCAGTGCAGTTTCAAGGTTGTCCCCTTCCAGCAACACCTGTCAGTCCAGTCAAACATACCACACAATAACTGACTGAGTAGAGAACTATGGCACAAGTATTCCTGTTTGAAATTTAATCTGTATCTGTATGACTATTTACATTTACATTTACGGCATTTAGCTGACGCTCTTATCCAGAGCGACGTACATCAGTGCTTAAGAATTCCACAAGTGTTTCTTACCTGAAAAACAGAATAAATCAGCATAAATCTGAGTCAGACATAAATCTGAGTTAGACTATGAAAACTATAACAGACAGTGATTTGTCACACATCTGCTGGACTGTCCTTTTTATTCTGTGGATGTTTGTTTAATTTCCAGCTGATCACATGGATCATCAGCAGTTCATTAGTACAGTTAATCAAATGCTTATGTGGAGGCCTCTTAACACCCATTTGTTCTTATATAATACAGATGTCTTGGGCTAATTATTTCATCAATCACTTGAGAAACAAGGTGTGTGTAGCTCATTATAAAGTGACATGGAACACCCTGAACATCCTCTATTAGCACTGAAGTATTGAACTGGATTGATTTACCTAAACATATACAAGATGAAAAACAAAGTTTTTAGTAGAAAAATACAACAAGCAAAGCTTTTGTGAGGATCACTGAAAAAGAGGATACCCATGCCAGCAGGATATCACTGATGTACATGTTTGTAATAAGAAAAAAAATGTATTAGAATTAAAGTTAAATAATTTGTACTAGGGCTGCACAATATATCACAAATTTATCGCAATATATATATCGCGAAAAATTGCTATACATATAGAGGGCTAAAAAATCACTGTTTTCATCTTCCATGCTGCTGTTATAGATTGTTCCTTTTGCTGAGTAAGAATTTATTATAATTTAAATTATGTTTACATTTATTTAAGATTTTTAATTATTTAAATTTAAGTTTTTTTATTTTATTTAAGTAAATTCTTAAAAAAAACATGTCGGAATGGAAGTATTGCATTTCATTTTTTTTCTGCACAGACTAGTCAGCGTCTGGAGTCTATATCACCACAAATCCAAAGGAGAAACTCAGTAACACTATAAAGGCTATGTTTTTACTTACTGATCGCGTGTGATATCGCCATCGCAACACTCAACAATTATCACATATAGCATGTTTTCCTAATATCGTGCAGCCCTAATTTGTACATATTTATTGTCAAAATAGTCACTAGATTACTCCTTAGTTACTTTACTGAGATAATCAATGGTGACAGTCCTACAAATGGGTGTTTACTTGGTGTTCCGGGGGGTAAACTTTAGATGCTAAAGCACCTATGACTATTGTAGCCCTGTTTCAGTGAATAAAATGCATGGCTACTGTTCACTGTTGCATACCTGTTTCTTATGACTATCGTAAATGAAAGCTGAATTCCCCCCTCTGCATATGAGGATACATCTAAATCGTGCTGGTCAAGGTTTTGCAAATCAGTATTTGTCTTTTGCTGAATCCCCCCTCCCAGCTTTAGCCACCAATATCAACTCCCCCGCCCCACACTCACATTCACACACACCATTCTGTTCTGTTCTCGACTTTAGAATGCACTGTTGCCATGGCGACTGAATGGCGCACGCTCTTTCTCTCTCTCTCCCTCGCTCTCTCTCTCTCTCTCTCTCTCTCTCTCTCTCTCTCTTTCTCTCTCTCTCTCTCCTTTTCCTTTTTTTTTGTGTATATCTCTTTTTGTAGAACTATGGAGACATTTCCGACCCTCTTGTTTCTCACAAATATAAATGTACAAGCTTCACTGTTTCACTGATATTTCGGAGGGCTCTCAAGGTGTGTTGCATTGCCTCCCACCCGTTAAATGTCATATTAGCATGTTTTCTTTTTGTTACCTTGTTCTTTATGCCTTGTTTGACTTTCTTCATAAGGAACATTAGAATTGCCGTCATGAGCTTAGAAAAGAAGCAAAACCTAGAAAATCTACTCCCACCCACGGGCAAGAAAACGGGGGGGGGGGGGGGTTGGGGGAAGAGAGAGAAAGAAAGAAAGAGTGAGAGAGAGAGAGCGCAAGAGGGAGGGAGGCAGAGAGGCAGAGCGAGAGTGTCTGTGTGAGAGAGAGAGTGGGAGAGAGAGAGAACAGTCGATGGATGCTGCCTGGACAGATTGGTCGGTACGTTCTTCTGTGACGAGGACCAGAGTGCAGCAAGAATGGATGGAAAAGGCAGACACATTCCTCCAGGTAACCAACACTTACATTAAGAAACACACACACACGCGTGCTAATGTCTCCCCGCTTTAAGCTCAGACCACTGAGCTCTAGGCAGACACTAGGGGGTTAATGAAATGATGAAGTGATGGTTTATGGTTTTCTGTCAACAAATGTTCTTCACTGTAAGCATCTAGATGTTCTCTATGTCTGCGTGTGTACCCTCTTAATGATCTGTCTCCTAAAGGTTTATTGTCTCTTTAGATAATCATATAATAGGGTGCATATGTGCATGTTCTTCAAACAAAGTCAATATTCAGATGTAAACATGTGATCCAGCATCTGTCCTAACCAAGCATTCTAAGAAGGTCTGTTCCCACACATTCGTTTAATCAAGCCCTTTCTGAAAGGTTCTTCATTGAGAGCTGACATCTGAAATGCTAATGAATCGCTTGGATTGAAGCTAACAAAGCACATAGAAACACATAGAACACATAGAAACCTTACTGGTGTTAGGCCTAGTTAGTTGTCCTTAACTTATACTATGTTACCGTTTATTTAGTTTTAAGATATAATTGGTATCAGATTGATTGATATCGATTGAATGATTGATATATTTGGTGTTTATTATTTGCTTATTCATCAACAGGATTTGGGTGTTATCTCTGAAGTTCATCTACTCAAAATGCTTTGCCTGATTGCCACTACTGTCTTAAAGGACTAACTTTTGTTTGATCTTATGTCATAATTAATTTTTGTGTGGGCTTTTTTCCAGCCACTCTGGATCTCTTAGAATTAAACAGGTTGTTTTTGTTCCTGTGTGTTTCACACTGTCCTCTGAACATAAATGACCTCTGTTCTGATTGGCTGCCCTCAATTAGGCCTCATTCAGGAAGTCTATGGTGAAACAGTCCCTCTAATATCAGCGTGTATGGCTGAGGTTAAACTGCTACATGCAGATGTATGTAAATGTATGATGTTTGTGACATAATAAATACACTGAACTATAACCGGCCTCTTCTGCAGCCTAGCTACCACTTTACTGGGGAGTGAATGCTACCTATAACTGTCTCAAATTGCTGTCGAGTTTCAGTATAGATGATCCACAAAGTGCAACAGTTCATGAGATTCTGATGTGGGCTCGAAAAACAATGGTTTTTAGACCAGAATGAATGCCTGCACACATAACTGATTAGTTATTGTCATTTGCAACACCCAAGCTTTTTGACGTCAATGCAAACAGCTTTCATCAGAGCAGCTTCAGACGGAAGAGACTTAATGCTCAGTATCTGTGCAAGGCCTTGTTCGAGATGAGTTGTCAGGCTTGTGCCAGCAAAAGATTAAGAAACAGTCACATTGAACGAGGATGACAAATAGTATTCAAATTTGCTTGGTAGCATTTTGAACCTGAGACTTTAGTGCTGCAAATGAACTGTTAGCTGATGATCTATTGGCCTGGCTGCTTGTTTCCATTGAGAAGTATCAACACTTCAGCTTGCTTGGGTGTCAAATGCGTGCAAAGTAGATTCAGAGTGATGCCTAATGGCCCATATGGCAATTATAAGAACGTAGTCTCTGCTTTGCTGCCATTTCTTTTACCGAATGAAACAGATGATTTTGGAGTGCTGCCATCTGAGGCAAAGTGGCACACCACTAACCACAGCCACTGTTCCCTTACTGTGTACTGAGCCTCTCTATATGTGTATGCATACGCTGTAATACTTCTGTACAATTTCAAATAGGCATACACAGAGGTCCTATTTTCCAGCCAGTCTATAAGGATTATATATATGTATACGTTTCAGGTGAGTATACACAGAAGTCTTATTTTTCAGCCTGTAGTAGTATTACAACATATGCATACACATATAGAAAGGACCAGGACAATATATATATATATATATAAGAAATGAATTCTGTTGAAATGAAAAGACTCATTAATGACCTTTTTTTTCCGATGTATAGCATTTCTGCAGCCTCAGTATATGTGAATGCTAACTATAGGTGAATTGAATACATTTAATACATTTCTTAATAGTTTGTCTTCATGAACATGGTTACAATTTCTTCCTTTACAGATTATGTCTAGGAACTCTGAATCCATCTGAATCTTTTCTTAATTAGTTCTCATGTAGCTATAATGCCTTCAATCCACCCAAACTAGTGGAAATCCCTTCCAGCTGTTCACAAATTAAGCCTTAATGTCAAGGACAAAAAATCTTCTGCCTGCTTTCCAGGAATTTGGAAATTTCCAGGGGGGAGGGAAGTCACTTAAAAGGTTGTAGCAACCTCGAATTTGTCACATCAGTGATATTTTTAATTTCTATATTAGTGCACACACTGAAAGTAGAGTATATGGCTTTCATTCATATTCTTGTTTTTCCCCTTTTGTGGCTTCCTCTTCCTGTTCACTGTCCCTGAATTTCATCAGACATACAACTAACCACAACTGCTCTTCCCTTTCTGTGTGAGCAGGAGTGAAATTTCTGAATACATTTAATTCACTGGATGTTATGGATGTAAAAATGCCTCAGAGCATCACGTGGAAGGTTGTGATTCAGCTTTATCAATCTAGATTCTTAGAATTTTCATCTCAAAAATATCATTATATTTAAGGATGCACTGATAGCAATTTTCTTGGCCGATTCTGATTACCGATTTTTTTGTAAGTGCAATCGGCCGATATCGATTTTTCCGATACCGATTTTTTTCTCCAGATACCAGAAAATTAGAACTTTTTTAATATAACGTGCTAGTTCTTGCCCTGTTTACTGGTAACTTTTATAATAGTGACATATGATAGTGGCAACCTTAGTGCAAATACAAACAAAAATCTAATTTTCTTTAATATAAAGCTTATATAATATAAGCTTTATATTAATATAAGCTTTTTTTTCATAACAAAATTTCTTTACAAATTTAAATAAATAAAATGTAATACAAAAACAAATAAACCCCCTAAAAAAGATCGGCTTGAATTCGGCAATACGTGTGAATGATCAGCCGATCATCGATCAGGCCAAAAATCGCCCGTTTCCGATCACTGGCCGATCAATCGGTGCATCCCTAATTATATTGTGATAAATTTGTCCCATTATGTCACAGTATGTTTTTCTGATTGTCATTATATCTTCCAGAACAGTGACACCATTTGTTTCATTACAAACAGAACATAATGATAAGTTGGATTGTTAAGATTGTTTATTTATAGTATTTTTAAAGTGTGATTACTTTTTGGTTGGTTATCTTATCATTTGTATTTAACACAAATAATTGTGTTAAAGCATGCTGCAAATGATTGTTCCCTGTTCCCATTATTCATTGTACTTTTTACAATTCTGAATAGTATTGAAATACCAATATAATAATTAATATAACAACATATTCAGTCCTCAAAGCAATCTACAGGGTAGCGATTCTGTATTTTCTGTATTTGATTGGAAACATTATGTCGTACGACTTGCTAATGACATTAGAGTTGGAAGGATTGCTGTGGGATTGCTGTGCTGGTCGTGTGCTATGCAGTGCAGTTGCATTAGGTGGCATAACTGTGATGTCACAATGTGACGATACATTATTAGACCTGAAAAATAATCAAATCAATCAGAATTGTGAAATCTTAGATTACATGAAGCACTAAATAACTTTGTAAAGAATAATTTTTTAATCAAACCGTTCAGAGATTTGCACCCCACATCATATAAGGGTTAGTGGCAAATAACTTTTTTAACTGTGCGCAGAATACTGTGTCATAATTCTCCACAGTCGTTTAATAGCAAAGCTACATTACGGCGCATGATGTGAATGCAAAATGTGAATTCCTTAGTTGGGATGAGGCAAATAAATGTAAGTCAATTACAGCAAAAGCTCTTACTTCTAGCATTTAGAGGGTATTCTTGTGAGAAAGAAAGAAAGTAACATTGGTTCATGTCAGAACAGACTATGACTGGATAAAGAGGCCTATGAAGCAAGATGGCTAATCAGCCAATTTTGCTGTTGCTTTTTAAATCATTGCACAGTTAATAATAAAGACAAAATGTTGATTTCTATTATATATGATAGTTGATCATTGGGTAAAATTTCATGGTGGTTACAGTAGGTTAGCTCAGATGTGAAGTGTATACTGTTATTTACATTTACGGCATTTATCAAGACGCTTTTATCCAAAGCGACTTCCATTCTCTAACTACAGGGGGCAGTCTCTCCCTGGAGCAACTTGGGGTTAAGGGTCTTGCTCAGGAACACAGTGGTGGTGCTGAAGGTAGGATTCAAACCCATGACCTTTTGGTCTGGAGGCAAGTATCCTACCAACTGAGCTACCGCCACCCCTATTTGTATATGTAGTCACTATTTCTTCCTGTTTGTAGCGATGGTGTGGTGTGAGCGGGGGATCCAGGTGCTCCTCACCACAGTTGGGGCCTTTGCCGCTTTTGCCTTGATGACGGTGGCTATCGGCACGGACTACTGGCTGTACGCAAGGGCCTTTATCTGCAACAGCACTGCCAACTCTACTCAGGACGACCCCCACAACAAGGACAAGAAAGACCCCGGAGCCCTCACCCACTCTGGCCTGTGGAGGATCTGCTGCCTGGAAGGTATGTGTGCGTTTGCGTATGTATGTGAGACCGGAAGGTTTATGCGTATGTGTGGGAGGCCAGAAGATGTGTGTGCATTGCTGCATATGCCTGCCCGTGGCAGTGTGAGAATACACCACAGTGAAACGGGGAACTTTCGTCACGTTCCGGGTGCTCTTTACTACATTGTGTACACAGACAAATATTATTGCAAACACATGAAACACATTCCAGACTCCTGCACAGACACCTTATGCGACCCGCTGGAGAACAATGTTCTTGATTGCAATGTCCAGTGTGAAAAAGCATTGATTGCAGTAGATCCATACATTGTCTGAATTGCTTGCCTATGAATAGTTACATTATTAGTAGAATAGAATTACAGTCATATGTAAGTCACATAGAATTACAATCATATGCCCTGGGCAAATGTTTTCGTTTATTTAAAATTATTCTCAAATTCTTCAGAAAACAATGTCCAATCCTTATTTTTTCACTGAATTTCAATTATTGGAGAGACATAACACATTTTGGCTTTTGCAATATTAATCTCTAATTTCTATGGCATGGTTTTATAGACATCAATACTGAATTAAACGATTCCTTTTTACACTCCTGGAATGCACATAAAGACATGTATGGATATATGTTCATCTAACATGTCTAACATCTGAATGCAGGGATGGAGGCGTCAGTGAGCTTGCAGAATTTAAACACATCGTGGCTTGCACTCTGGTCCTGTCTCAAGAGGCAGCTTTCCAGCAAATAGTGTCTCTATTTTTCCCCATTTGCATGAGAAACCAACAGGAGTGGATGTCAATGGCTGTGATTATGCGATGAGTCATCTCAGGTCAAAGGTGTCATGCAGTGATCTCTTTTTCTGCATAATCAAATGAAACAAAAACAGAGCTCTTTGAGCTGCAGAACACCACTTGCCCTGCTGCTCTGATCCTTCCATTTTCATGCAGCAGCTCGGTTTTGACAGCAAGAAAGCTGAGAATTTAGCATGACCAAGACACCTTTTTTTCAGGGGACACTTATAATTAAGTTTGAAATATTGTTATATCGTTGATGCATACAATTTTTTTTGTCAGCTTAATTGAAGTAGCTTGAGAGCTTGAGAGCTTCTCACGGTATGTAATGCCACTTTTTCAAATCTCTCTCTCTCTCGCTCTCTCTCTCTCTCTGTATCTCTCTCAGGGTTAAAGAGAGGGGTGTGCTCCCAGATTAACCATTTCCCTGAGGATGCTGATTATGACCAGGATGCTGCAGAATACCTCTTACGTGAGTTTTGTGCGTGGCAACAGCAAATAGTCTTCTAGTTGGTCTTTTAAATTTAGAGGCCTACAGGAAGAGGATCAGTTTTCGCTGATCCTCATCTTGTTTCTCCTTTCCTGTCCTCTCTTTGGTTTCCGCATACCAGGTGTGGTCAGAGCATCAAGTATATTCCCTATCCTCAGTGCCATCCTGTTGCTGTTAGGTGGGGTGTGTGTGGCCTCCAGTCGCTTCTATAAGAGCAAGCGGCACATTATTCTGGGAGCAGGCATTCTATTTGTGGTGGCAGGTAGGTCACTTCATACGTAAGTGAACATTGTGTACATACCCTAAGTAGATACTGGTTCTACGTCTGCATGAATGACATTTATTTCTTATTTCTCGTTTCTGCTCGGTCAGCGATAGAATGTCCAGAACATAACAGAAGTGCCAGATCCGAAATATCTATTAAAAATAAACAAAGAAAAAAAACTAGGGCTGGGAAGTTAACGCGTTAATTAGATTAATTAATCACAGAAAAAAATAACGCGTTAATATTTTTAACGC
>JBBPDH010000136.1:4883021-4894827 GCA_037974565.1 Clupeocharax schoutedeni
CCTGTTTCCCCATTGGGTCCCGTCATCCCTGGTCCAGCTGTCTGTGTTCTGTTTAATCTGGGTCTGTGTATTTAAGCCTGTGTCCGTTCTGTTTTCTTGATCCGTCCATCGCTTTAGAGCGCCTGTGAGTCTTTGTCAGTGTCCTTTTTGGTTTAGTTTTGGCCCACGTGCCTTTGTTTGTTTTGGTATAATAAAACCGCTCTGTTTATGGATCCCTGGTTTCGGTGTGCGGTTCTTCCAGGTAGCTCCGGGGCCACGCGTAACAGCGTGCCCCGTGACAATCCTAAGTTTTACCAGAATTAATTCTAAAAATGTGCTTTCTACAAATTCTACTAAAGTGTTTTCCAAGCTCTAGAAAGGTCAAATGTTTTATCTTCTATACCTGGGTGGTAGAGAAAAGGAGATTTTGACTAATAATGATTTCCTGCAGAATAAAGGTTGGTATAAGTTGTCCTCTACAGTAGTGTCCCCCAAAGCTTTTTGCGCCACAGACCAGTTTCATGTAAAACAATATTTTTCACAGACCGGTGTATATATACAGCTAAAAACAAAGTGTATTTGTTTTTTACTCATTTTTGCTAGCTTGTTGGCCAATTTTTGATGTAAGATCTCACATGACTAAGGTGATTTTCAAAATAAAAGATCTTTCAGTATAATCAATAAATTATGTCTTTCTCTGCGGACTGGTTCCAAATGACTCACGGCCTGGTGGTTGGAGACCTCTGCTCTAAAGTATTCTTTATTCTAGCTATTACTATTCGAATATTCATTTTAATCTAGCTTTAAAATGAGTAATGCATTGCATTAAAGTTTAATTAATATTATTAGAACAGAGGACTGATTTACTACAACGCTATGTTTAAATTATGTACAGATTAAAATGAACAAAACTAAATGTAAGTACATTATATGGACATAAACATTAGTGTATACTCTATATATTCATCTTGTTCATCATTTCAGTTCATCAGTTCTTGAAAATTATAATCATATTCAAGTTGAGTGATGCAGTACATTCCCTTAAATCCATCAAGGTTATTTCCCACGCTGAAGTAAGAGTGTGGCGCAGGAAACACAAATTTGTGCATTATGGTTTGGATTCGGAACATATGCATATGTACTATGTTCTTATTGTCAACTGGTGGAGCAATACACAATAAAATAAGAAATTAATGGAAGTATGGGGAAAAAGGTGTGGTGCAAGCAAGAGCAAGGGAGGGAGTAAGCCAGGGAGGGCGGGCAGAAGAGAGGGGAAAAAGAGGACAGAGTTAAAATTATCTCCCTCAAGCAAATCCCTTTCAATCTGATCAGTGCATCGAGATGGACTAGCCAGCTTGTGACTCCATGGCCTGACAGCAGGTAGGATAACTTATTTCCCACTTACAGCAATTCTTACTGGTTGAAATAATTGAATAGTTTTGAAGTGTGTCATTCCATTGAATTGTGTAATCGTTGCCACATTTGATCATTGTAGTTTACGGTGCATTCCGCTAATGTACAAATGAGTTAATCAGCCTAACTGTGCAAAGTAAATGCTGCTTAGTGGGTGAAACTGTTCAGTGAGTTGAGTAAACAACTTTTTGTTTTTAACAAAAAGTTTCAAATCAAGCAAATTTTAGATATATCTGGGCTCACCAAAGCTGCAGTGAAAGGTGTTTTTCCTGCTTGTCAAACACTTGAATGACAGCAATCATATAATCTCTGACAGAGCAAATCTTCACATCTAGAACATTTCATAATTTATGGAAGCTCGTGGTAAAAGATTAATTTCCAAGGAATTTTAACCATTTAGAATCATCTTTTTTTTTTTTCGCACAATGTGCAGTCTAGCTGTTGTTTGCAAATTATGAGATTTTAATTTTGTCTTGACATCAACAGTATGTATCAACTGCAATACACTGTGTAGATGAAATCACTGAAAAGTGATTTTGATTCATATTTTATCATTAGGAGAAGTTAAGAAACTGAGAGGTTTAGTTAAGCATATATATACGTATATACGATTTGTTCATTGAACTGGTTGACAAACCTGGTGCAAGATATCATGACCAAGGTTTTTTGACCAAGCTTTCAAAGGTAGAACTTCTCTTCTCACCACAGAGGCAGTGCTTTCTGTGAACAGTCTTTTGCATGCCCTCATGATGACACGGCATGTTAGGTGATGGCATCAGGAAGGCCTGAGGTCAACTGCATACCAAAATCTGCACAATGCGCATTCTTCCTACAGTCTTTGGTCTTCATGTTGTCCTAGTTTTTCATTAGATCTTGAACTTAATGTACAGTCCGCGATGTAATGAACGGACTTAGCAAAGTTGGGCTGGTCATTTACAAGTTAATTTAGATCCTTCATTTATTTAATTTTTTATTTTTTTCAATACCATTGAAGTTAT
This sequence comes from Clupeocharax schoutedeni, assembly GCA_037974565.1. Lineage (NCBI taxonomy): Eukaryota > Metazoa > Chordata > Actinopteri > Characiformes > Alestidae > Clupeocharax > Clupeocharax schoutedeni. Next base: position 4,885,412 of record JBBPDH010000136.1, read on the forward strand.
GGTTATATCAGTGTTGCTAACCAAATTTAGAAACTCAAATACTCTATTTGGTTTATATTTTAATTATTTAAATTCCTTTGAGGTTAAATTCCATTGTTGCAGATACAAACTGTTTGATACAATCTATTGTTGTTGTTTTTTTTTTTAGAGCTTTTGTCCAAAAATAGTAACCACTGAGGTATCTTATTTGAACAAACTACATCAACCTGTAGTTTTGGAACTTGATAAGAGACTGAGAAGAGATTGTATTAAGGGTTTTTTAATCAAATCTAGCTACAAATCAATCTGACAAAAAAATGTGGTGAGGAGTACTAACATAATAATTCAAAAGACAGTGTTTGCCAGAAATAAAGCAGACAGAGGTCTCACCCAGCACTGTATATGCATAGCTTAGTTAAGCCTTTGGTTAGAAATCAAGGTAGTTGCCAGTAGTGGGATCAGAAAATAAGAAAAATCAAAATGTTTGTTAATGTTCAGATTCGTTTCAAAGGCATTATTTCACTGCCTAACTCACTTTGCTACCATATAAAGCCTATAAGCCATTAAATCTAAGATTGCTAAGCTAATGCTAACTCTTACTAACTATACTATAAAAAATTGTGCATCGTATTTATTCACTAGAATAAAACATATTATACCCAATAACCCAACAGGCTTGTTTTTAAGTTTGATGTGTTAATGCAGTGTATGCGAATGTGTCCAAAGGACTAATCAAGGAAGACATTAAAGTTTTTGTAACATTAACACAATTAATTTTGCCTGAATAATTCATATGAAAATTGAAAGGAGCCTTCCAGTTTCTTTAAAAGCAACAATAACCTGAAAAGACCAAAATATTTTCTTAGTTGTGGGTGTTCAGTCACATGAGGGTGACATGGGTGCTGCCTGATCACCGGGCCCAGGGGCAGTACAGCGTGAGAAAAACATACCAGTTAGGAAAGGCAAGCCTCTTAGAAGACCTTTGGGCCACTTGTGGGAGGAGTAGTTCCGAATTGGCTTGCAGGGGCAGACTGCCACCCAGTCTCATCAACACGTGTGATCACAACAATACTGCAGGCTACTGGTGGCATGCCAAGCCTATCCGCCATGACCAATAATCCCCTCCAGATCCTATTAGCCAGCCAACCTTGGGACGTAAACTGTTTGGTCATAATGACGTGAAGGATCCTCAGGAAGAGGATCCTTCTAGGTTTACTAAGTTACAAATGAAATGTTACTGAGCATGATTCTGGGTCTAGTTTAAAGCCCTGGGCTTTAAAACCTTTTTTCACTGTCTTTACTGATGCTTATAAAACTGAGAAACTCACATTTAATTGGAAAAAGACTGACATTTGCCAAAGTTATCCATCATAATTTGTAAGTCGTAAGAGCAGCAATCTAATTCTAATTTTACAGGGTGGGGGTTTTACTATTAGCATCTTTCGCCTCAGGGGTGCAAAGTTGGCTCAGTAAGGCTCAGAGTTGATGAGTGATTGACTTTATAATTGAAACCAAGTTGTTTACAATTCAGCCGTAGTCCTCTCCAATAAAAACTGCTCATCTATTTTGCTAGGGCCATTACACAATTTAGCCACTGTTTGGTTTCCTTTTGACGTGGGTGGTGTGGGTGGAGACATTAAATTGTCCTATGAGATTTTTCTTGTTTGTTTGTTTGTTTGTTTGTTTATATGTTTTTATGGGGGAAATTATTTATTCTTACTGATGCGATCTTTTGTGTTTTCTGTAGGAGTACGCTGGTGGCCTCACGGATTGTAAAATCCGGAAGGATTACTCTGATTGCCAAACACAGGAGAGCAGGTGTGCCAAGGGACCATTCACACCTTGGGTGTGCAAAAAAAGGAAACTACACTTAACTCTGTCAGATCACAATGCTGGATTGTGATTTTGGACGTAGGAACTCTGGTGTTACATTTGATGGAATTTTGAGCAACTGAAGAACCTTCAGTGGAAATGGTGGCTGATTGCTCCTTAAAGGATGCACTGTGGATAAATACAATGTTTTATCATTGTCTGTAATGGATCTCTTTGTCTACCTGCTGCTTCTCCATGCCCTTTTATCAGTAAGCAAACACACCACGTTCTGGCTGTGACTGATGATAGACACAGATAGAGCCATTTTGCCTTTGCTGCTGCCTTTCTCAGAAAACATGCGGAGTGGAAACATGCGGGGTGGAATCCTCCGAGGACTTTGTCCTCTGCCTCTCCCAATTTTTCCACTTCTTCTTCTCTCAGTGATTCCCTCATTGGGACTTAGCAGTGTGCCAGGATTAGAATATGATTGGGCAGCTCACCCCAAACTAGTTTGCACCCCCATACCTGCAGATGCCGACCCAAGCTGCTTTCCCCCTGCTGGAGTCACCAATGGGCCCAGCACTAATGGACATGGCAATGGACACGGCACATCCCCTGGGAATGGACAGCATGTTGGTGGGCCATCCAACAGTCCTGGCAGTAGCAGTAGTCGCCGGGGCATGTCTGATGAGGCAAAGGCAACCATTCTTCATTTAAGGGAAAGCCTGGTGCGTCAGAAGGAGACAATACTAGACCAGCGGGAAACCATACGAGAACTGACAGCAAAACTGACACTCTGCGAAGGCTTTGGGAGGGGTGCAGTCGGGCACCATGATGACGATCACCATGGCCCATCACATCATGGTTCTCACCACCCCTCACATCACAGTGACCATCATTCTGACCCCCATTATCCTCTCAGTAGTCACCGCAGTGACCACCATAGAGGGAACTCACCATATCTGGGCAAACATGGCTTCTCTCCTGAGCAGGCAGGGAAGACTCTGCAGGCTCTGAAAGAGAGGTTGGAGAATTTGCAGGTGAGAGTTTTGGAAAGATTAAAAAAAACAAATGGTTACATTCAAAAGACAAAAATATCATTTGAGTTTATTAAGATTCCCTATATGCATAAAACAGTAACAAAATATGCTTCATCCATTGGTACATTCGAATATAAAACATGTATATTATGTGCACAATGCAAGCACTGAGAGTATGCAGTGAAGAGTGAGCTGCAGTTTCACTTTCAAAATGTTATCAAGCAAAACCGCTCATCAAGAGACGTACTTCTTGTCAAGTTTACCTGAGAAGGTCGCCAGAAAAGTATGACATGCACAGTGTCCTAGCTCTCCAGCACAAGCTGTGATAGCATCCGGTGCCAGCAAAGGATCACTGAATACATTTACCCCTCCTTTTAGGCAACCTTGCTTGGCTTAATTAATTTAATTAGCTGAGTCCTTTCCTCAGGAGAACACCTTGGACGAAATGCTGAAAACAAACAAGCTCAAATGGAAAGACATCAAAAGAAATTTGAAAGAAGTGCATTGCATTAGATTCCCTCCACACTGAGACTCAGTTTTTTAATGTGAACAATTCATTAAAAAATATCTATATTAGGTATTTAGATTTGAACATGTTTATGGATGCTGGATATTTGAAATTTGAAACATAGACCCACGATTTCTAAGCATATATTGTTAAACCATCGGTTTACACATTTACATCCCACTGGAAAGCACTGTGAACACCTGAAAATCTATACATGAAATAGGAATACCAGAGAATAGAAGAGTCTGGGTCAACAAAACGCCCCTTGAATCATAAATATCTACCTAGCATGACCATCCAAAAGATCCTCAAAAAAAAAAAATATATATATATATATATATATATAAACAGGAAAAATACAATTAGAACAACTACAAACCCATTAAAAATGCTTTTTTGAAAGAAAGATTTCACATCATGCACTAGGGACTATGCTCTGCAGTGAGCTAGCCACCATCACATCCAATTAGCCTTATCTGCCTTGATGAGCCACTAATCGTGGTGTACTATGGCGTTGAGGAAAGCCGGATTTGCTCTGACTAATCAGAGAAAGGAGGCTGACAGTGGAGGAGGGGCTGACTTAAAATGTCATCACGATTATCTTTATATTGACATAATGTATGCTGTGCATACATGCAATTATGATAAACAGTCACAGTGTTCTCAAACTATGTTATTCCTTGGGAACAGATTAACAAATGTTCTACCTTTAGCTTCCACCTGCAATGTTTTGCCTCATATTTATGCTTGAGATTTGAACAACTTGTTAAATTCTGAGGGGCATTAGGATAATTCCATTTTCACAAGAAGCTCAGGGAGATGCACGTATGAATGCATGAGTCATCCCAGTGTCCTACTTTCAGGAGTCCCTGCATGTATTCGTATATGTCACAGTTCCAGGTCTCAAACATCATGTAGTTAAAGGTTAGAATTAAAGGTTACAACATTAAATAAAAAGTTACAATATAAAATTTACAGAGCACATTTGAAGTTTCTAACCATCTTCCTCTTTCTCCCTCTTTCTATGACCCACTCTCCTTTTTTGTGTATATTCTTTTATAGGCAAGGAATTCTTCCAGTACCTATTCAAGTTCACTAAGAGACCTACTGCAGCGCAAAATCAATGTGCTAGAAGAGCAGCTCCACCACCACTATGATGATCATCATGACAGTGGACACCACGATAACCACCAGGGTCATGGCCACCATGATGACCACCATGACAATCATGACAGTCATGGAGATCATCATGACAGTGGACATCATGAGAACCACCATTCAAACCACCATGATGACCACCACTATGGTCATCATTACAATCATTATACTGGACATCGCTATGATCGGCACAGTCCACATCATGGTGATGATCACCATGACAGCCATCATGGCGATCACCATGATGACCACCACGATGACCACCACGATGACCACCATGATGACCACCACGATGACCACCATGACGACCATCATGATGACCACCACGATGATGGTCACCATGGCAATGACGATCATGGCAACCAACCTCGGACCCCTCACAAACCAACAGGGACAAGAGCTCCTGCCCGTGGACCCCACAGCAAGCTGGACACTGTACTGAGCCACCTGTATCACAGGCCACCAGAGGCAGGTCAGTTGTGTTACAAATGCAAAGTGGTTGTAAGCTGTTGTGCAATATCATACAAAAGCCTAATTATTTAGTTCATATTCTCTTGCTTGCTGACAGGGACCCACAAGAAACCTAAGAGTCCTGATGCCTTTCAGATTGGATTTCCCATGCGCACCAACTACATGTATGGCCGGATCAAGCGCACTCTTCTCAATGAAATCTTTGCCCTAACGGCCTGCCTCTGGGTGAAGGGAGGCTCAGGGCCAGGTCTTGGCACCCCTTTTTCTTATTCTGTTCCTGGCCAGGCTAATGAGCTTGTCTTGATCGAATGGGGAAACAATCCAATGGAATTACTCGTGAATGACAAAGTAAGGACATAGCCTCTAAGAGGAATATGTTTTGGCTTTCAGTTTCTGACATTGTCATAATTTTAAATGAATAACTTCAGAAGATAAGAGATAGAATACAATAATTTATTTAAATATGTTTAGTCTTCAGCAGTTTTATTTGTCCAGAGACTGTCTACTCACAGAGCTTACCCCCTAGTTTTAATGGTCATTAGGAGTCTCTCAGTTTGATGTTCTGGGATATTTTTCACTGTTGAACACTGATGAGTAGAGGGAAGATATACAGTCTTATGCCGTGCCGATGTTTCCAAGAACAAAAGAAGAGGACGCCAACTTGTCACTGCTGGTGTGCAAAGTTTCTTGGACCTCCTTTGTACCAGCATCAGTGAAGATATTTTCTTTGGGTTCCACACAACTAAATTTGTATTTTACTGAAGACGAAACAAAACCATCCAGTCCTGTTCTTGTGGAGTTTGTGAAGGGCAACAGGTCTGCATCATGCAGACTAAATCTGGCTAAGTCCCATCATGAATGGAATCGTCGTTTTAGATCAGTGAAAACATTCAACTTTGCAAGACAAATTAATCAATCCCTCTGTCATCCAACAGTCCAAAATAGTTAACCGATTTCCTTGATAAGTTCATCCAAAGCCACTGTTCTTCTTAACCAATTTAACCACAAGGAACCTGTCTACTGAATTTGCTGAATCATTTTAGTCACAGCAGCCATTCATCTTAATCACCAAAAAACAGTGTTGCATTGTTTGTATTAAGAGTTCTCTCCTTCTTCTCTCCCTCTTACAGGCAGTGACTTTACCCCTTTCTCTGACAGACAGTAAGTGGCACCATCTGTGTGTGACATGGTCAACTCGTGATGGTGTGTGGGAGGCCTATCAAGATGGAGTGAAAAGGGGCTCTGGGGAAAATCTATCTCCTTGGCATCCCATTAAACCAGGAGGAGTGTTTATACTGGGACAGGAGCAGGTAAGAGTGATGAGTATTACTTTATCTGCCTAATACTGAAAGCATCTTAAAATATGTCTTATTTCTATGTTCCTAATTCACATCAAACTCTATATCTTCACAAATACCCATTATGTCCTTGAAATAAACAAGGCTTTAAACAGATATTAATTTTGTGACGTATAATTCAGTGACTACTAAGAATGATTTAATAACTACTACAAAACGAATATGCTATGAACTATGTGGTATGATAGATATGAATATAAGTGAATGTTCCAACTTGTTATATTCTTCATAACCACACCAGGACACTTTAGGTGGCCGCTTTGATGCTACCCAGTCATTTGTGGGAGAGATGTCAGACCTGCAGCTGTGGTCACGTGTTCTCACCTCTCAGGAGATCTACAACCAGGCTTCTTGTTCCAGCCATCTTACTGGAGATGTCATTGCTTGGAGTGAGCCCATTGTAGAACTCCATGGCGGGGTTACAAAATACCCATTTGACCCCTGTCACTAAAAAGGTCCAAGAGGGTCCAAGCTCATCCTGAGTCACAGAACACTTCCAAATGAGTTGGATCTAATGGTGTTCTGCTGCACAAACTTCTATCCTTGTAAGTCCTTTATTAACAGCAGTAATGGAGCCTTGCAAAGACTCTTGATGGACAAGGGACAGGAGACGGAGCTGAATATAAGTATTGTGATAACTGCTGCTGCTGTTGCTGCTTCTTGCGCAATATCCAAGCCAGTCTAATACTGTAGGACTTGCTACTATTAAATGAGCCGATATAGGCCCTGGAAATTTAGCCAAGCTCCTTATTAGCTAATGTGTTTAAATTAAACACACTGCACTGATATTCTGAAATGTCACAAAGACTTAACAGATAACATGCTGTTAAATTCTTATTGTTTTATTTATTTATTTATTTATTTATTTTGATGAAGGAACATTGTAAGAAAACTAGAAAGTTTTTGTTGAGTAATGGTCAGATGGGAAATGAAAAAGATTGGCATTTTTTGTTAGACATGGATGCTGCTCTGAGCAGCATGAGGCAGCAACACGGTTTTAGAGGCCTAATTTCATCTTTACTTGATCTATGTGATTCATACTATTTTTTTAAAAGCAGACTTCATTTAGATCTGTTAATAGATTGTTACCCAAGGTGCTCTTTCAACCTGCTTCTCTCCTTTTGGTTCAGATGTATGCTCTGACTGTTGGGAAATAAGAAAAGTATTGTCCTCTTTTATATGCACATACTGTATATCTAAAGAAAATGAAAGACCAAAAAAAGCATGTATTATATTTCATACATGAATAATTTTGTCTGATCATGGGCATTTCTCAGCTAGGCATTAGAGTATGTGTGTGTGTGGTGGGGGGTATGCATACTGTTTAAGAGGTCTAAAGGAGTGAAATTGTATTTCTTTTTCCTATGAATATGTTTATTTTATACAAATTTGTATTTGACTGCTACTATAAGTAGGTGGGCTGTTGTAATGGCTCTGCATATGCACATGTCAGCAAGCCAAGAGCCGCATGAGAATGTGGAGGTGTCCATGGCAACATAGCTTAAAGGAGCACTCTGATTTGTTCTCTTGCTCTTTCTTTTTAAAATGCAGCACATGCATGTGTGCTCACAATCTCTCTCTCTCTCTCTCTCTCTCTCTCTCTCTTTCTCTCCCTCTCTCTCTTCAATCTCTTGCTTTCTCTCTTTCTGTCTCTCTTTTCTCTTTCTCTCTCTCTCTTGCTTCTTTCTCTTGCTTTCTCTCTTCCTGTCTCTCGTTCCCTCTCTCTTTCGCTCTCACTTTCTCACTATATATATATGTCCCTCCCTTGGTCTACACCCCCCCCCCCTCCATCTCCCCCTTTCATTCACCCCAGCACACTGGTTTGGTGAATAATTTTGCACTGAGGGGATAAAAAATGTCACTTTAAACAATGTAAATAGCTTCTCAGTTGCACTTTGATGCTTTTTGATGTCTGAATTACATGGGTTTATTTCAATCCATGCAGTCTCTCCATATGCTTTAGTTAAACATTTTGAGCTGTCGTGGGATGCTCAGTGTATAACTCACTCCTAGCATATGTTTAAATGATGTCCTAACATATGATATGTATCTTTTTGTGCAAATTTTCTAGAATAATGTGATTTCGTTTGAATTCATTCATCAAAGATTACCTCTCTTTGGTCCTTCAAGTAAACGGAATGGAGATTTTCAGCATTTGTGTCTCCCAGAGAGTCAAACCGCATTTAATGGCATTTCAAATCCTTTCCAGGTATGGGGTTTGCTGTTGCCATGGCAATAGGCTGGGTACCATTTTCTATAAAGAGACTGTATGCTTAGAATGCCCATCAGCGTGCCAGCTACCATGGGGGTTTGCAGAAATACTCCCTTCATAACACAGAGGCTAATAGATCTCTATCAAAAACCCTAGTCATCTCTGACATCAGAGGTTCAAGTCTATATGCAGATCAGTCTTGTGTGTCCTTTTTTTCTTTCCTGCATATTTTATTTTTAACATACTATCTAAAAGACTTGTTTTAAGAATTATTATATTGACTTAAATTAACACTGACGTATTTCAGAGAACATGGTTTGCATGCAGTTGTGTTGCTTAATCTCGCCTTTGGTGTCTATTTCTGTATGTAACCATTCCACAGTAGCTTAACCATCTTTTTATTCTCATGGATGTACATATTGTTCCATTATTTTTCAATACTTATGTGTTTGGGCACGTGTTCAGTGTCTGTAAGCCAAATACTGTATGCTAAATTGTTTAACTTGCATAAAGAAATGACACTTATTCTACTATATATTTGTAAATAAAGTCTACTAAAGCTGAGCTGTTTAAGATAATGGTGGGTTATGGTGAATGAAAACTACTTTAGGAATGAAAGCCACTCCAAAACTGCTCAACATGATAAACAACTATTGCAAAGATCTGAAACTGGGGTCCAAAGATCCATTGGACATACCCCTACTGAAAGAAATGTTGAGGGCTGGGGGATTTTTAGAAGTTGTGTCTGTAATCGTGTTAGTGTTTTTAAAAATATGAACTCCTCAATCAATCAAAGGGGCCTTTTAAAGGTGGGTTATTCTTGTAGTAAAAGAAAGCATGAAGATGGGCCCCTTAGACTGTTGTTATATGCTAGCCAG
>JBBPDH010000136.1:4920463-4935852 GCA_037974565.1 Clupeocharax schoutedeni
AGTGCAGTGTAAATGTAAAGTGTTGTGTGCTATAGTGTTATACATAGTATGAGGAGCAGATGTATTGTGCAGCAGAGCAGAGAGCAGAGAGGACCACAGTTACTGATAGTTGAACAGTCTGATGGCACTGGGGTAAAAACTGTTCCTAAAACGTGTGGTGCATGTGTGTATTGTCCTGAGTCTCCTGCCAGATGGCAGGAAAGTGAAACGTGACAGTGCAGGGTGGCTGGGGTCCTTCATGATGCACTTAGTTTTCCTGAGACAGCGCGTGCTGTAAATGTCCGTTATTCAAGATTCAAGATACTTTATTTGTCACATGCAGTCACACAAGTCCAACACACAGTGAAATGTATCCTGAACTTTTTTATTGCAGGGAGTGGAGTGTCTATGATCCTTTGGGCCGTTTTAACCACCCTCTGATTGTTCTGCTCTCTGTAGGCCGTCTCGTCATCATTGTTGATCAGGCCCACCAGGTTTTTGGTTGGGAAATGACCGGACAGATTTAGTGGGGATGCATTCCTCCACTTAGGTTTTAATAAAGTCAGTGACCGCAGTGGTGTACTCGTCCAGGTCAGAGGATGAGTCTCTGAACATGTCCCAGTCCACACAGTCTAATCAGTCCTGAAGCCTCTCCTCTCCCTCACGTGTCCAGCGCTGCACAGTTTGTGAAACCGGCTCCTCGCGCTTTAGTCTCTTCCTGTAAGCAGACAGCAAAAGCACCGCGCTATGATCCGATGCCCCAAAGTGGGCACATGGCAGAGACCGGTATGCCCCTCAATGTTCTGTGTAGCAGTGGTCAAGCTTGTTAGCACCCCGCGTGGGGCAGGAGACATGCTGGTGGTATTTCGGGTACACAGTCCAGCTGGTGATCAGCTGGTAAAGTTCACTCAGAGCACGATGTGTGTTTGCTTGTGGTGGAATATAGACCTCCGCCAGAAACACCGCGGTGAACTCTCTGGGCAAATAAAACGGCTGGCACTTGATCAGCAGGTATTCGAGGCCCCGAAGACTCTGTCCGATCAGCCCGGTGGATTGTGAACCCCTCCGGCAGAACTGCGTGATCCGGAATGCTCTCGGTCAGCCACGTCTCTGTAAAGCAGAGAACGCAGCAGTTCCTCAGCTCTCTTTGGAGTTGGAGTCTTCCTCCGAGATCATCCAATTTGTTGTCCAGGGATTGGACATTTGCCAGGAAAATACTGGGCATTGGAGGTCGTAGTCCGTGGTGTTTCACTCTGACTTGCAACCCGGCCCTTTGGCCTCGTCTGCGCTCGCACATCCGGGTCCAGGTGCACTCAGGTGGGTCGCTGCGGCCGATGTGTTCGCGGGTGAGTTGTGATCTCACCTCAGGGTCTAAACCACCAGTTTTTCCATACTGTTCGCCGATTTTTAGTAGTGTTTGTCTGTCATACTTAATAAAACTACTTGCTGGCTGAAAACTAGATATTATAAACAAGACAAAATACACAAAAACAGACCATCTGTAAGTAGCGGCATTCAACACGTCGCCACGCTATGGCGCCAGTCTATAATCTATAGGGTATATTGGGACACAGCCACAGTGTCGAAGTTTAAATCTTTTTCAATTTTACCACATGACCAAAGACGCCCGAAGGTCATTGATACAGCAGTGAGGCATTGCATAAAATAAACTGAAATATTACTATATAAACTAATAAGTAGTAAAAAGTAATTTAGGAGGATTTTCACTGAAAATATTCAAATAAATGCAATCTCGAGATAATGGCTGCTTTAATTTCTATTGTCCACCAGATGTCGCTTCACAGCTCTGTATGTCCCTTGCAGTCATGGGACATACATAGCCAGTGGAATTACTGCCATGGGATTTTATCTTTGGTTGCACCTGACTATTTCATAATCCACAGTTCTGATGGGTATAACTGTGCATTTTTTCCAGAACTTCCCCTATAGTTGTCAGTTGAACCCACAACCCACCATAGATTATTCTCCCCCAGTAATTGGTGTCAAGCATCTCATGATGTACTTTTTACTATGGATTTTTAAAAAAATTTTAATGAGTTTTGTGAGATATAAGGAAAATCTTTTATCATTGGTGAAATTGTAGTTGGCACAGGGTTGGTGTGTTGATGCAGGGCAAGATTAATCATTTCTGAGCTTAAAATATAACAAAATCTGCAATGTATAAAATGATTATTTAAAAAAAAAATAACAATTAGATTAAACTGAATAGATAAAAACATCTGTATGTAAAAGAGATGTTATCTACAAAAATATTCCCAAATCTAGCATTTAGTTAAAGTTAGAAATAAAACATTTGTCTTGTTGTGAAGAGTCTCTTAATTTTATGAAATAGATTGTTTGTTGCTTTGTTGTTTAATCAGCAATACCCTGTAAACTGTTTTTATTTTTATTTTTTAAATGGTCATTTTGTTGTTTTAATGTCTTTCAGTATAGGGATTAGAATGAAAATTCTAAAAATAGAAATGTTTAAAATAGAATGAGATTTTTGGTTTGAATGTAGAGAAAAACTGATTTTGAAAGAAAATGTCCACATTGTATACATTTTGTGTGTCAAAAAATGAAAATTGATCATTGTTTGAGGTTTTAAGGAGTACCAAAGCCAAAGTGTGCTGGTCTGTGCATATTGTGCACAAGAGTGTGTCACCACCCCTTTCCGTACAGTCTCTCTTTTTTTTTTGGAAGCTTAAGACACTTCAGTGCCTGACTGAGGCAGAGAGGCAGGCAGAAGAGTAGACAAGTGGCCGTAGAACTAACTAAGCTGATTAGATAGACTGAGACTCCTTTCAATACAAAACACAATTTTTACTTTTACATCAAAAAATACACACAAGCACACTTAGACTATGTGGTGATCATTTTCACTTAGATACAGATTAAAACGAAAGACGCATCATCATCTAAATCAAGGTAAGCATGTTCAAATGGATACATTTTCTTAGAATTTTCACTGTTACTGAAAATCTTTCTTTGTATTTCAATCCACGATATATAAACCATTATTGTTTTCTTACAAAGGGTTTTTGGAGAGTTTGATGCATTATATAAGAAATTAAATCATGACACATAGATTGTGTAATTATTAATTATACATATTTATTTATGATACATCATTTTCATCACTGACACAAAGTACTGGTTAGTAATAAGAGTATAACCAGATATTATACCATTTTTATGATGATACCAAGACTTATGATGATATTGTGTCAAATATCTTTCTGCAAAACAGTGGAAAAGTCAGAAAAGGAAATCTGATCTGTCCTACCTTTTGTACACAGAGCAGTAGCAACATTCCTAATGTGGCACTGTTGTTTCTCTTTATTAAGCTTTAACACTTATGCAGTCAGGAAACCTGAAGGTTGCCGGACAACAGATATTAAGTTTATCTTATTTTGTGAGTGGGTAGAGGAGACTAGCTTAGCAACCACTCTGTGCAAACACTTGCACATCTAAAACATGACATGGCAAAGGTGATGAATGAACATACAATGGTTCTTTTACTGGCAGATAAGCTGACAGTGGCTCTATCTGCTTAATGGAGAATGATGATTGATTTAAAGTCTTTAGTTGTTACACTTTAAGAAAAGAAATTATGTATATAAATCTGCAAAGTCTACTGGTAAAATGAGACATACATTTTAAGATCTGAAATGTACCATACTATAAAAAGGATGTGGTCTGTTTGGAAAATAATTGACCTACTTTATTCTGTTTACCTCTGGTTACATTTATGTACCCTGTGTACCCCGTGCTTACATTTATTTTTCTTAGGAACTCCTTCATGTTCATCTTTTGACTTATGCAGAACTGAATGTTGACCACAAAATATTTATCAAAAATATGCTATATCATAATGTAAATTATGTAATGTAAATATATAATGCACCTTTACATCCATCACTTAGTGCTGACCTATATATTGTTTATTCTTGTCCGGCTTGACTTAAGCTAACACGGTCTTTGTCAATTTAACGCCATGAGCAGTATGTGCCATGCTGTCAAAACAGTGAAGCCTGACTTTGTTCCGCTTCTGTGCTTTGTCGGGTGAAAGGGTCAGAGTTTTTTGTCTCTCTTTCTTTTCCAGACATATTTTGAAAGAGTCATCGTGTGCAAGACTGTGAGCTTTTAAGGAAGTGGACTTGTTTGTCAAAGGAAAGGAAAGGAAACAAAAGGAAAAACACAAAGTAATTAGCTAAAAATGTACTTGCTAGATGTCAATAAGAATATTACCATGGTAATATTGGTGACAATTTATTAGGTACATTATCTAACTGCACTTGGTAATTCTATTAGGTTGTCAGTTTACAGTTACAATTCTTTGCAGAGCAGTTGCAGTTGGATGATTCTTTCCAGAGCAGTTACACCAACATAATAGTCACATTGGTCACACGTGTTGAACAGCTGACTTAGTTGCTGTCGCAACTAAAGTACTTTCTGATTGCAGGAGCAACTCCCTAACCACCAGATTAGCAAAACCTGTAGTTTTAAGTGCAAATTAATTTAAACATAATTTTGTATGTTTTATGTAATTACTGATAATCGTGACGCAAAATTTCTTTTTGTCTCTGAGCAGAATGACCACCAATGTCTCTCTCATCCCTGTCCACCACACCAACTTCTTTGCCAAAAATGACAAAACAACAGTGGACCTTGATGCCATTATGGACAACATTACAATTGTCCTTTACACCATAACCATCCTCTTGGGCACCACAGGGAACTCTGTAGTCATCTGGATGGCTGGATTCCGTCTGAAGGCAAATGTCACCAATGTATGGCTGGTTAACCTGGCTGTGGCTGACTTGATTTTCTGCATGACACGCATCACCTCTTTGATTAAGAAGCTCTTCTATGATCACTGGCCCTTTGGAGTTTTCCTCTGCAAGTTCAATGGGTTCTTCAAGTATGCCAATATGTTCTGCAGTGTTTTTCTTCTGGCTATTATTAGCCTGGACCGGGCAATTTGTGTGTGGCGCCCAGTGTTCACAAGGCAGCGCCGGACTCTGCGTATGGCTCGATTCGTCAGCTTGGGAGTTTGGATTGTGGCAGCGTTCTTCAGTGCACCATATTATGTGTACCGGCAAGTTTATACTGGCAAGAACAACATGAGCAAGTGTTCCTTGGAGGTAAGAAATGCATTTCTTCTCTCCTATTCCTCTCCTATTTATGGACATTGGCAGGCCTCAGGTAGTCAGATAGAATGTTTTGATTTAGACCAGTGGTGTCAGTCACAGTTTATTGTTTTCTTTATTAATCCTTTATCAGGTTTAGCGCATGAGCAGAGATATCGCCAAACTTTGCCTGACACCAGTTCTGCAAGACAATAAAACCAAAATCTGTCTACCTCAATCTCTAAAATCTTCTTCAATCATATTCATTTCTTTTTGTTCTTTTGAGTACAGCTGTAAAGTGTAAAGAAAATGTCATTAAAAGTGACTGCCATTTGGTGGCATGAATGTAAATGCCAATACATTCTTGCTAACTTTCCCACTTTGCTTAATTTCACAGGTCAAGGAGTCGACTGAAGGTGACAACACAGCTAAACTGGCCTTGTACAGCATCCGTTTCTCTTGCGGTTTTCTGTTGCCCTTCCTGGTCATACTTACCTGCTATGCACTTGCAGGCCTGGGAATTCGACGAACACGTATCTCTCGCAAATCACGACCCCTTCGCATTCTGGTCTCACTTGTTTTTGCCTTCTTCTTGTGCTGGGGGCCATATCACTGCCTTCTTTTGGCCAAGATGGTGGATAGCAAGAGCCAGGTAGTAAAAGTGGGTCTACCAATAGCAAAGGGTGTGGCCTACTTCAACAGCTGTGTGAACCCAGTCCTTTACTTCTGTATGGGTCTGGATATGAGGCAACGCTTTAGACAAAGCTTGGCTGGGGTTTACCGTAGAGCTCTAGCTGATGACTGGGAAGGTCAGACATCGCAGTCTCAGGAACGCTCTGTAGATGAGAGTTCCAGTTGTATCACGAAAGACAAAGTGACAGGGTTCCACTCATCTGATAAAATGGCTTACGTCTAAAAAGTAGTACGGTTGAATCTAGACAACTTTATTGCAGTGATTGTTCCCAGTCTTGTCCCAGGAGTAAACCGGCACTGTATATTTCTGTGTTGTTATTGGGTTCAAATGCCTACCTAATATATAATATAAGCCCTTCCTGGGTTTAAATGTGTGTAATGGAGCAGAGATAAAAACACTTAATGCTCCATGCCCAGAATGAAGAAATATTGTCCTTAAAGATGACAGCAGAATGGTGTGATGGGGTATTCATCTATAGGTATGCTATATTACTTGCCAGTTGTTCAGTATGCTTTGCACAGATGTTTATTAACTCTTAGTTTTCTGCTCTAATTTATTAGGGCTAGCGTTGGATTGACGAGCTTTACACAATTTTCTACAATAGTATAAAAGCCGAAAAGTGCTGAACTTATGGGAACTGATAGCATGTGTCTCTGTAGTAGATTCAAACAGTATACTCTCAAAAAATAATTCATGTGAAATTTTTGAAGTAGGTTTTGGTCATTTATTACTTCCATTTTGTTATGTGATGCCATGGGTGTCACCACCATTAAATCTGAATGTTATGTGTCCCCTTCACATTTCATAATAATTTGTTTGTCCCCCCCACATTTAACAAAAAATATTAGTTCACCCAGTGCTGCTGAAACTTGAATCTTTTGTGAAAGAATCCATTCTACGTAATGGATAGGAGAATACAAGTAGCCTGTCTATGCACTGACGATTCGCTTCGCTTGCATGCGATGAATTGGCGGCAAACCCGGATTTCCAGTGGTGTGTGTTCTCCTATCCATTAAGTCAAATTAATTATTTTGTGAAAGATTCAACATTCAACAGTGTTTTCCACATACCCCCATCCCCAAAAAGGACAGAGACTTTTCACTTTGCAGCCCATTGACCCACCATCCCAAACCCAACCCCTACACCAAACACCACCCGACGTCCAAAACCCGGCCCCACACGTAGACCGATGCGAACCCCTTGCATTAAAAATAATTCTGATGCCCCTGTGTGATGCAGACACAGACATTTGTCAATTAAGCATGCATTAGTTCTCATTAATCATATAAAAAATCAAATGCCAAGAGACAGCTGTGTAAGTCTGTGCAAATGCAAAACATAAACAACTTTGCTTGGCTTAAAAAACCCAATAGAACTTGATCTATGTGATTACATATATATTCTTCTCATTATTTGTAAATAGTAATCAATAATTGATTAAACAATCAAAGCGGATAGAGGGGACATGTAGATTTCTGGGTATCCAGGGGCATTGCTTGGTTTGTACATTGTGGCTAAATAATTAATGAAAAACTGTTAACTTCAGTAATTTACTGTATTCCCATTTACTAAAGGCAAGCTACTTGATTATAAATGATTAACAGAAAACAAACAGATTTGTGTCATTTGTTCATTCTGAGTCTAATCAAATTCCATATCAGTGTAGGAATCCCCTCCTCTGAGAAAATTCAAAGAACACGAAACCAAAATGGATAGGAACAAATAAGCCAAACTTCCTTTTATTTTGTTTCCTCCTTTTGAGGCTCTTTGCACGATATTTCCTTCTTATTCTTTTCCAAAGTGTTCTTTTAATAATCTAATAAACTGAGGTCAAAATCGGAGGACTCATAGGATGACCTTTATCTCTTCCTGTGTTGCTTCAACAAAGCTAAAGGTCAGAGTTCAAATATGTGGTTGCCTTTCATCCATGTCTATTCATATGCTCCCAGTAGTTTAGCCTTTAACAGACCATAGATCCAGGAGGGCTGTGGTCCTGCACATTTTCCTGCTCAGAAACACCTGGTTCACCTCACCAGTTAATTATCAGGTTTAGTAAAAAGTGTTTAAGGGGGAGAACCATCAAATTGTGATGGACACCGGAGGACCGGAGTTTGATGCCTTTGCCATAGATCATTTCCATTTAGGTTATGATATGGCTCTTTGAATTATAGTACTTGCATAAGGTAAAGTGGTTTGAAGTAAAAGAAAAGTAAAGTAAAACATAAAAGAAAATATGTTAATACGATATCATATTTTGTTATATTTTGAAAGTTACTAGGAACAAAAAGCATTTGTAAATTAAGTAATTAAGACTGGACTGTACTGTATTGTATTATTTTAGATATATTTTAGATATATTTTAGATATATATATTTTAGATATTTTAGATATGGGCCTAATTACCAAGTTGTGAGTTTTCATATGTCCCCGACTGATTTTGCAGGTATAAACAAATGCATTTATTTGTTCTTTTTTTTTCATGCCCATAAATCATACCTTTAGGTAGTGGCAGTTCCACCACTGTCTGTGGTGGAAAGAAACTTTAGTGAGTGCTCCTCTTTCTATGCAACAGTGTGAGCACACTGTATGCAATGCTAAATATGTGAGTAGGAGGAACTTTTGATCAAATTAAGTAAAATAAGTTTGAGTTAGGTGAAGCTCTCAAGTTGAGTTGACTCTAAAGGCTAAAATTGCCTTAATTTTAAGTGAGGAAGAAGAAAGGTGAACTTATTAGATGAATAAAAGATAAGTCTTGAAAAAGGAAGAGCATTTACAGAGTTCATGGAAAATGACACTTCAAAGTCTGGATCCCACAACATTAAAAGATCTGCCAGTCTGGACTAAGGAACCACTGGAACACCATTACTGGCCTACCTGATGTATAAGTAGATGTCTGGGACTGCAGGTGGGTAAGGCTGTGTAATGCTTTAAATGTGAGAAATAGGGAACTCTAAAAATGGCTGTGGTCATTTTTGTCTACCCAAACACAGGGTTAAGTATGTTCTGTTCTGAGTCATTCTGTTGGGTTGTTTCCATATTACTGCCTTGTTTTAGCTGCTGGGCTGGTGTCTGCTTTTGAGTTCTTTCCAACGTGCTAGAGTCTGGATCACAGGAACAACTCTAATAATTGTCATATTGACTCAACTTGACTCAACTTGGTCATTTTTAACCCAGCATTTTTAGAGGACTGTATACTCTAGAGTACAGAGTATATTTACTGTCTGATACAGTCGAGGCAGAAACTGTCCAGTAAGCAGAACTACAGTTATTCTCTCATCAAAATCTTCTACCGGTACTCCTGATTCTATTCCTACTAGTCTGCATAAATTGGTCCTACAAGTAATTATCAGACCTCTCATTCCAGTATTGAACTCCTCACTTAGCATTGGTTATCTACCAAAAGCATTTAAGCAAGCAGTTATTATGCCTCTATTAAAAAGGAATTTTGATCCATGCGAGCTCTCAAATTTCCAATCGTTAGAGAAAGTTGTGGCCTAACAGTTATGTTCACTACTGCAAATATGAAAATGTCCAACCTGGGTCCTGGGTAAATTATCTTTTTGCTGTATGCTGATTGGAAAGGGTTTTTTGGGGGTTGTGTTCTGGAGGCATTTCTCAAGAAAAAATTTCTCAATAGGCACTTCTCCTCTTTTTAGAATACATCACCAACTATTCAGTATTTAAATATACGTTTAACAAGTGTCCATCCATGAAGTGGGGACTAATCTACAAATTTTACCATCTGACAACTTTGAGCAAAATCTAAAAAACACTTTAGTTGGCAAATGAGTAAGAGAGTTGGCATCCCACAGTATGCTTATCTAAGAGCAAGTGTTCTGTTTGTTACTTTGTTTGGCAAAAGTGAAATTGTAAAGAGTAAAGAGATCAGAAAAAGAAGACGCAGCGATGAACTGTAGCAATGTAACTGTAACGCTGCTCTACTGTAGCAACAATGATCAAAGACAGAGACTGTAGCTTGAAAGAAACCACTGTCCCTCGGACTGGTGAGCTGCTGATGGAGTGTAGAATGAAAAAAATAGTTTTTGTTTCCACTAATTCAAGGTTTTTGATGCCAGGAAGGCTATCACTGCTTAAATAAATGGCTTTAAAAAATTATACAGGTACCTTTTTCACAGTAGATGATACTTTCCATGCAGTGTTATAATTATTATCAAATATCAAAAATGATTTCCACTAAACATAAATACTTGATAAAACATGAACTTTTCTAAGAACAGTACACCATAGGGTGAAAGTAGCATAGTGTATCCAGATCATTAAAGGAGAAGTGAAAGAATCCAGAGAAAATAAAACTAATGAAAGTCTTGTAGGAATAGAATAGGGAACATGGCATTGCACAAAGCTACAGTAAAGGAGAAACCCATATGTAACTAAATGCTGACAGCTGACATTTAGTCTAGGCAAAATGTGATATAAAAAGCTGGCCTATGTGACAAATAGAAACACACACACACCGCTACTATGAGCAGTCTCCGAAAACAAAAACGTGTTTATTAATAAATTTTAAAAATCAGTAGTGTCATTATACCCAACTGCTGAAAATCAGAGGCAAATCGGACTATTGAGAAAAGCAATGTAAACAAAAGGTACAAGATAGAAACTGCATGGAAGCATGAAAAGAATACGTAAAAAAGATTTTCATCAGCATGCATCTCTTTTTTTGTGTCCATGAACTCCAGTGTCACATCCTGTGGGGCAAACTGTTCTGTTTTGCCTCTGAGTTTCAGGGTACCAAATGTCCTCTGTTTGCAAAGAAGATATTTGCTTCCACTCAGCGAGGACCAACTACTCTCCTTGACTCGTACATTCGGTGGGCGCACATGTAGAATATCCCTGGAAGACACACATCACACAAATATTAAATTTGTATGGATTTTTACTGTCCCTCCTCCTTTCAAGTGTTTCTCACAGGGGTGCTCATCAATTATTTTCAGAGCCATGTCAGGAATTATTGGATAGGGTGTGGGCTTTAGTCTGACCGTTCCTTGGTAACATATAAATACTACATATTTTTGGGAGAAAAAGGCACATTCTTAGAAATTAACATGTGGTCTAAATAGAAATTAACAGCAGCCAATTGTGATATCTGCCACAAGTGCTGACTGTGTTTGAGCCACTGGTCTCACATCAAAATATTTGAAGAACCTCCACATAGTGTAAAAGGATAAAAGGTTCACAAATCTATTCATAAAACATATTTCTTTAAGGAAGCAAAAAGGTTCTTCCTTTTACTTCTCATTTTCTGCACAATTTCATCATTTCTAGTTCCACCCACCAGCTAGGACAGCTAAAGTTGAAGTAGTTTGAAATTTTACAATTGAGTTCAGTCCTTGAAAGCTTATGGCCACCAATAGCAGGATTTCAATTTTATATTTTATTACCAGTGACAGTACAATTGGGGGGCGGGGGGGTTGTTACTTTAAGTGTGGTATGAAAGGTTGTATTTAGTTTACATACCTGCAAAGAAGGTCATAAGCATGGCCACCCAGCCCAGTATGTAGGACCAGGAGAAGCGCCAGTCACCGAAACGCTTGCCCAAGAAGCTCAAGGTCACTCCAGTGTAGATGGCCATGGCTACCAGCACAAAGAAAGCTGGAGTCCATGCAACAAAAAATAATGAATGGAGAACGGAGAGGAATGGAGAAGTCAATAAAGAGAACACATTGAGAAATTGGTAAAAGAGAGGTTAGAAAGTAAAAAAAAACAAAACAGAAAGATGAAAAACAGAGTTTTCACACTTGGCATCTTTTTTGACAAGAAAAGGTTGACAACGGCACTTTTTTAGGAATTTTTTTTTTCTTGTCAAAAAAGATGCCAGGTGTAAACACACACTAAGTTCTGAAAAGCTGTTTCATGGATGCCAAAGAGTTAAGTTTTAGATTCATAGCAGGAAGTCTGTGTTTATAATTGTGTAAAAGACAGAGTTCAATGATCTATTTTCAAAGAGGAATTCAGCTTGTGTGCTCAATCTGTTATACACATTTAAAATGTTCCAGCTTGTGTCTGTGTGTGCATGTGAGTGTATTTGTTTTTGTACATTTACCAGACTTACAATGTCAGGAGCAACCATTTTAAACATATGTTTTTCAAAATAAGTCAAATTACATTCGTATTATATATTTTTACTGCATTCACTTATTGTAATGTCACACTACATTCATACCTTTCCAGATAAATGTTTAAAAATAGTCTAAGACTTTGACACAGTAATATATGGGACCCACATCCTGCCCCTATTTAAAAATAGACACATGTCACTTACTTGAAATGAAGAACATGATGCCTGCAGCAAAGGAGCGGTTAAACCTCTCAAAGGCAGAAAACTGCGCAAAAGATAGGATGCCTGCCATGATACCCCCAAAGCATGCCATCCCTGACAAGATCATGAATGCCCGGGTGGCATTCCAGTATGCTGGGCACACAGAGACAAACCAGTTGTAATGATGATCCAGTAGCAGACTTATGATGGTTTTCAATACTGCAGACAATTTGGCCAATTTTTGGCATCAGTTGTTCCAGCACAGTGCCATACGGACAGAAAGTTTTTTTTTTATAAATATTGAGAACACTTCTGTGACATTCTAAAATGATCTCTGACATTTTAAGTGGACCGGTGGAAATGGAAACAGGCATTGAAAAAATCACATTACATTAATATACTTTAAAGCTGACAGCATGTTTTCATGTTTCAGTGTTATCTATAAGGATAAGCAAAGGTTTGGTTATGTCCGCAATTATATATTTAATTTGTATAAATATACTAGTTTTATTAGCACTAACTGTATACTAAGTTTGATGGGTTAAAGCTTATATGTTGGGACTAAATATGGAGTGTATATATATATATATATGTGTGTGTGCAAAACAGTCACAGAATTTTTGGGACACTTCATCAAGCAGACATTCCACCTCCAGCAGGAGGTCAAAGTGAGTCAGTGCCGTTGCCTGATAAAACTTCCTTCAAAGAAAAACAGAGACACTGTGAGCAACACAGACATCAAATTTATCATAGATTTCACTCCATAGTCCTCACCAATGCTTGCAGTCTGCATGTAGCATTTATTGGCCATGCAGTACCTCCAGAGGCCCTGGTGCGCATAGCTGCCCGACAGGCGATACTGCATCCAGTAGTCTGTTGCTGTTGACACCACCAACAGGATGTTGGCCACAAAGGCACAGAACAGACCGCCACCCATAAAGCTGTACATCCTGACACAAACTGAGACCAGACAGCAGAGAGAGAGATGCTGAATGAAAAAAAACCCTCCCAAAGAGCCTAATGACTCATATTTACATGGAAATCTGTTTAAGTCTGCACTTAACTTATTTATTATAATAAATATAGGCATATAATAAATACATGGCCACAATTTCAATGATACTTCATTTATGACTGCAGGCCATAAATAACTGAATTATTAATATGTAATTACACCATAAATCTGCAGCTTTTATTGATTAACTTGTCTCATACACAGTCAATAGACATTGAATTTCAAAGTACTAGTGAATAAGTCATGATAGTTAGGGGCAATAAGCCTTATGGTCGATATGTAAATTATTAGCCTCCAGTTTAAAACACAGCCACACAAATACATGTAATTGGACAGAAAGGTGAGAATTAGATAGAAACAAAGAAGGACATTAGTATAGCACTACACGTATGTAAATACACATATAATATCATCACTATATTGGACGTAGTGGTACCATATTGCAATTAATTTAGGCTACCAGGAGCAGTCATAACTAAAATAGTTATGAAATTTAATATGCAGGATTTGTACTTATTATACACTAACAAATATTCAGATGTGTCACACAAGAACACATGTCACATCACACAGTTCTTCTTAAAATAACCTTTACAATAAGTGAATGGTCTTTAACCTTTAAAAGGTTCATTATATCTAATTTGCTCATTGAGCAAATAACACTTTTCCACACCTTTATTCTCAAGTGTATTTGGTAAGTTTTGCTGCACTCTATGTTCACATCAACTGGCCAGCTAAAATACTCACACCACACTCTGAAATGCTCCATTATTTCATTTCTTACCGTGTTTTCTCTGAAGTAAATCCCTTTTTTTTTTGTTTTTGCTTTTGGAGGAAAGAGGGGCTGAGAGATTGGGAGAAAGAGCAAGAAGGAGAGAGACAGAGAGATGTTCAGAGGCAGAGGAGAAATGGTCAGAGAAACTCCCTCGGCACAATTCCAAAAAAGTTACCCTCTGTTTCTCGTTTCTGTTGATGGAGGCAAAATCCTTTAAACGCTGTCCCTGTCCTCTAAACAAATGCACTTGAGCGGACTAGGCTATGGGGCCCTGGTGTCTCTGCTCTTTCAGTGTGTGGCTGTTGGTGCAATCGGCGCTGCAGGTTTGTCTTTTGTTTGTATGGAGTGTGTGGTGCTCCATAGCTGGGCTTATTCAAAGGAACTGCAGTGATGCTGCACTCAATGCAAAATGCTGAAGCACATGCTTTCTTTGAATGGGGCGACGCAACAGTAACCTCACATACCCATAATTTAAAATGCCCCCATTCCACATATCTCTTAAACTCTTGCAGGTAAACTCAGCAGGTCTCAGCTCATAAGAACATATAATTGCCATTATATCAAAACCTTTATAGCATTTGTGTAAACCTGTCCCAATAGTTCTGAGTCTCATTCCTGAAGACAACAGAATTGGAGCAATACAGCATTTTATATATGTATAATAAAGGGACAGTTGTTTTTTACTGATTTGTATCCAATTACATATCTGTTATCATTTTGTCTTATATGTTGTATGAGCTTAAAAATATTGTGAATTTTGTATGGAAAACTATTTGGCTCGATCTAGTGGTGATAACATGCTATTTCACTACCAAAAGTGGTCTAAAAGATAAAGTAACAGCCTGACTGTTCACCAGCAAATGAAATAGCATTCTGATTACTTTTATTGCTTTTATCAGAATATTTTTTTGTATCAGCCTTTTGGGTGTAGTGGATGGCTGAATTGCATGAAATGCTTGACCAGTCAGAGGCCCAGTTTGCTGGCACTGCACATTTGTCTCCTCTTTGTACATTTCTCTGTCAGAGAGAAACGATGTGTAATGGGAAAAAATATTGGCAAATGCAGTAGTAGGATATTACTAATAGCATTGAGTACAAATCAGAATGTATACAGCTGAAACAGCTGAATGCTTGAATAAATGCAAACAAACAAGCAACCAGTAAGAAGTATCAATATTTTGTGAGCTGATTAGAAGAACAGAGGTTTGGATCCAGGTTTCTGCTCAGGGCCTCCAGTCAGTGGGTAAATTAATAAAAATTCATAATCAACACGCCTAATTTAATCTACTGAAGTAAAAAGAGCCAAACCAGGTATTTGATGGAGCAAAACTGGGCTTCAGTGAGGAAAGAGGTCTGGAAATGATTAAGCGACCACACATAAAACCACCATTTATTGCATTAATGTTGTTTGTAATTACCTTAACACTACTGCCCAGAAGTAAATAGTTTTAGGCATAATTTTCTCAGAGACCTAAGACGGTTGCACAGTACTGTATATGTATATATAGACATAT
>JBBPDH010000136.1:4941333-4951685 GCA_037974565.1 Clupeocharax schoutedeni
TTAAGTTAGTGTTAAAACACTTACATTACAACAAATACAAACAACATTAATACAGTAAATGGTGGTTTTATGTGTGGAAAAGTGTTCGCTTAACCATTTCTACACCTCTTTCTTCATTGAAGCCCAGTTTTACTTGCAGCTCCATCAAATCCCTGGTTTGGCACTTTTTACTTCAGTAGATTAAATTAGGTGTTGATTATGGAATTATATTACTTCACCCACTGAGCACAGAAACCTGAATCCTGGTGTTTCTCTAACCAGCTCACTAAATATTGACTACTTTGTAGAAAAAAGAAATCCTAATACCTAATATTTGTTTGCATTTATTCTAATATTCAGCTGTTTTTGCTGGCAGGAAGAAGCCGACTGCTGATATAAATGACTTCTAAAAATTTGCACAGGTGCCTATGACTTTTGCACAGTAGTGTACACACACGCACACATATGCAT
Organism: Clupeocharax schoutedeni; assembly: GCA_037974565.1. Classification (NCBI taxonomy): domain Eukaryota; kingdom Metazoa; phylum Chordata; class Actinopteri; order Characiformes; family Alestidae; genus Clupeocharax; species Clupeocharax schoutedeni. Next base: position 4,941,784 of record JBBPDH010000136.1, read on the forward strand.
GTGTGTATATGTAATATAAATATATCTCCTGTGCAATATGTATATCATATACCTATTTTTTTATATTCATAGTCTAGTGCAATATTCCACTTGTATATTATTATAGCACTCGTGTCTGTAAGTATGCACATCATGTCTCTTTAGCAGTTAACTTTATTCCAAGCCTACAACTTCTGTAATTAAAATGTTGTTTTTATATTTTTAATTTTTATATTTCTAAATCTTTACTGTGTGCATCTGCGGGCTAGCCCCTAAACGTCATCTCAATGTAGTCACACAATGACAATAAAGCTTATCTATCTATGTATATGTTGTAAAATGCAGTACACAGGCAAGTGTACCACCCATAAAAGATTTCTAAAACTGCAATCTAATAAAGGTCCCAGATGTGTTGCTTGCATGATTATGTAAAAGAGGCATGATAATCACAATATTAAAATTTGAAAATAAGCCTGAAAAATGCATCTAAATGCAGCCATATGGCTGCATATGTAATTCTACAGAAATATATATATTGCCTTGAATGATAGTTTAAGCAGTAAAGAAAACTAACTTTCTGGAGCTTTTCTTGACATCAAGAGAAATCAAGATCTCAACACTGTATTAATGAAGAATCAATTGTTGCACACGTGTATATATTTCATATTTAAGAACTGTCATACTTCATATATATGATTTATATTTTCATCACATGCTGCTATACTTCTGCTTATATTGCTGTTTTACATTGCTGAGCTAGTATGGCAAAGTGCACTTTAACATTCCATTTGCATATTGTACACACTGCTGCTACATTTATATAATTACCTATTATATAATTCAAAATTTATTAGCTTACATTTTTATCTCTAACTTGTGGTGTGCCTTGTTTAAGTTATTTACGAGATGTACAACAGATCTATGGCGGGGGGGTTCTTTTAATCAAAGAACTTGCCTGTTGAATCTGTAAAAAGATCCGATCAGTAACTCGTTCTGACTGGTAACAGCCTCTTTCTTTCGGGTGCTAGTCAAGTGCAGCAGTATATTACTGTGTTTAATATTTGCTGTTCCACCCTGTTGAAGCATTTACTGATCAAGAATAACCTGCTAATTACTAAACATGCAAGCCTTCGCGTGTGACTGTTGCAGACCGCAAATAGAACTAATCTACATTCCGCTATTTGAGCCGGTGAACATAAGTATTGGGACGCCCGACCATGACACCAATAGGGACTTTAATGGCATTGCATTACAACATAGACTTGGAGTTAGCCTTCCCCAAACTGTCCACAGATCATGACGCTGTAAATAAAAGTCTTGGTATGCTGAAGCATGAAGATGAAGCCCTTCACGAAAAGGAAGAAAAAAGTTGTCCTCAAACCCTAAAAAAACACGTGTCCCCATACTTTGGTTCACTTTGTGAAATACTCCGTAGGCGCCCTTCTGCACTACTAATCCGCTAAGAAATTACTACAACACAATGATTAAAAAACAGTGATAATAAGTAACCCTTCGACCCAGCTCGTATAATATCCACTGGTTATCTGGATGTTACTGTACGAACCAGGCAGACATTCAGCCAATGTCCTCCTCATGTGGTTTTAACTAAAACCCGGATTGGATCTCTTTAATCACCTGAGGAAGGAGCTCTCTCTCTCCATTACTTGCCATGCCCTTAGCCTGGTAGATGTGAGCTATTTCTGTTCTCCAAATCACCTGACAGGTCAGGAATCCTAATATTTAAAACCAGTCTAAAGTCATGATGGTACCATAATGTCTCAACCATACACAAGAATAGAGAGACGAAATTGAGAGTTCCCACACTGTACACATAGGGCAACTAAACAATGCAAATATGCAAAAAGTCTAGAGTTATATAAAACAAGAGTGAGATTAAACCTGTCCCTCGGAGTGTGGTCAGCTCTTTATGCATTGTATAAAAATAAAAAAGAAAATAAAATGTGCAATGATTTAAAACAAAAATATGCAGTGTATAAGTGGTTGTGCAAACAGTACAACCTGTATAGACAGTATGGACAGTGTTACCAGTATAAAACAAGTGAAAACAGCAGCTTAAATCAGGATTCTTTAACGTTTGGGTATTCTTAGATAATTGTACTCACAGTATCACAGTGGAAAGCATGAGCAATTAGCAACTTGAGGATACATTCTTCAATAACTGTGCAAACAGAATGGCAGTATGGATAGTAAACACAGAAAACCACATCAAATGACCAAAAACCCTCCAGTCAGTGATTCGTTTGTACAGTTTTAATGAAACATACATAAAATGGTACTAAAGGCTCGTCTACTGTAAAGAGTATCAGAAACACTCCACCCCACGTCTTCCGCGAGGCTCCCGTCTGTGAATAGGCCCCCTGTTCCGAGGTCTGCGGATGGATACAAAATTGCACAATGTCGATATAAACAAAATCAAAGAAACGAGGCGTTTAAAGTGAGGAACGCGCGGTCAGCTATTAAACAACACGGGTGTAGATTATCAACGTGACATTACAGGTTGAAATCGACTAAAATAATAAAAGATTGGGTGCTCGGAGAGCAGTCCAGGGCTGGAGTAGTAGTTCGGCACCGCGTTCCCGCTCATACACAGAGCGAGAGAAACAACAACAAAGCGCGGAGGGAGAGAGGAAGCGACCTCCGTCTCTTCAACGGTCTCCATTTTAACTCCTCGCCCAGCCTGTGCCTCACGTGTCCTGGACTGTCTTTCTCACATGACCCGCGTGTTTGTCCCCGTGATCAGCACTTCCATCTCCGTATTTCAGTGTCGCTGAATATCACGTTTTAAATCGCCTACCTTCATGGATATGCTCGATCAGAGCCTGGACGCGCCGACGAGGTGAGAGCGAGCTTTTGTCCTCTCCTCTCCCCGTTAATGGCCACCGGGCCTGAGCACCATCTTCTCTCCGGCTCGGCCACTTTAGCCGGGAGATTCATACACAACTCCTAACTTTTATCCTCCTCGGACTCTTCGTAGAGTTTGTGGAGTGCCCCAGTTTTAAAACCACCGGCCGTTTGTCTTAGTAAAAGGAGTGATTTGAGCTCGGCTGAATGTTTATACTGTCTCTTTACTGCTACCTATGCTCCATTTTCCGGTCTGTATTGTTCGTCTTTTGCATTTCTCGAAAACAGTCTCCCTTTTAACATTATTAAGCTGTTACTTAGCAACAAAGACTCAGCGTGTCTTCTCAAGCACAGTTTGTTTCTGACTTGTTGATTTTATTCACGCTTTCTACAGTCAAATCGACTTAAATAAAAAAATAAATATATATATATATATAAATATATATAAGCAGTTAAGCTATGCTAACTGCCATCAGAATTAATTTCCTGATGCTAGCTGATTAACATATTTGTTTATATTGTAGTTTATTTGGCGTTTTGTTAATTAGGAAAGTTGTTTTGTGTTAAAGTTACGCTTGTATGATTAAGTTTTAAAGAGTTTGAACAAGTTAAACGTTTTGTTACTTTAACTCGATACAGCGGTCGTTTTGATGGGCGAGGGGGGGCGTTCACTAATTAAAGCTGAGACCGACTTTCTTCAATCATTTGTTACAAAAAGGATGTTTTACACAACTGAAGATCTACCCATCTGTTTGTGGGTTATACTTGGCATAGACTGTAGACCAGCAACATTTTGGAGGAAACATTTGTGAAAGAAATGAAACAGTTGAAATGATGGCATTATTTGAATATATTTACAAAAGCTTTTCTCCTACTTTGAAACTGCGCATGAAGTTTGCGGCCCATTGACTTGCTGTGCCTATAAACACGTTTGATAATATCAAACTGTATGCTTTTGGGGATCTAGTGAAAGAATAACACAGTTAATACAGGTACACATTCTGATGTATTTGCTTGCACATGTTATTGTGTTTGGGACAAGATATGCTTATCAAGGCAAGAGATTGTGCAGTCATGTTATAGGAGCCATATACAAAAAACATAATCCTAAAATTAAATTTTGTGTGAAACATGTATGTACCCAGCTCCATTGAGGCTATTGTATTTGCTAACACTGGTGTAATATGTCTCTGCTTCTTCTGTTTCAGTCACGAGAAACAGGAAACTGAGGAGGTCGTTCAGTTGCAGGAAGGTAGGTTTTGCCTTTTGTCTCACTTAACATCTGCAGTGATGTGAAGTTTAATGAGACAAATGTTAAAGCAACAGAAGTGTACACACGTCTTGAAGTTTTCAACACTTAAAGAACCTGAGGAACAAATGCACTGCAGTTAACATGATGGACATATTAGCAAAAACATGCATGTCTGATTTTTGGATGTGTGGTTGTTATGCGAGATTAGGGTGAGGTAGCAGGACAGTACTGAAATGCTTATGCATAGTAAAACATTTACTTGCATAATTCCTAAGTATTGTATTTACCGAATGCCTAAGAGCCTGACTAAATATGTTCTTTTGGGTATGACACTGTATGTTTGTGTGTGTGTGCCTGCATACGTGCCCTCAGGAGAGGGAGTGGGGGCGGAGGAGCCAGCAGCAGTTACCATAGCGAGTGCCCAGCAAGCTGCCGTTTTTGCTGCTGACCACAATGTCCAGTACCAGTTTCGCACAGAAAACAGCGGCGGCCAGGTCAGCACTGCTTTTAATGTTTGGGGGGAGGGGCCACATTTGCAGGGGTCAGGACAAGGTCATGTTTAAATCATGGCGCTTGAAAACCTTTACAAATACCTTTGATGTCTCTCTAGGGGTGTCTTCAGTTGCATGAAGCCATTTTCAGAATATTCTGCAAACCTTCCTTTTCTTGTACTACTTGCAAATTCTGTATGTTTTACTTGGTTTCAAATGTTTCTATGAAAGATATGTTTTATGAAGCTGTATGGAAGTTAATTGTTTGTAATTTAGATTGAAAAACATCCTGGTCTTTACATCAAGGTTACACAGCTTTGATTGAGTGACTTATTTTGAAGTTCACTGTTAAAGGGTCACAAGCATTTACTTTATTTTATTTTGCAGGTGACATATCGTGTTGTCCAGGTGACCGAAGACCAGTTAGAGGCAGCTGGAGATGCAGGGGCTGCGGTCAGCGTGGTGTCTACAGCTGCGTTTGCTGGGGGCCAGCAGGCAGTTGCACAGGTGCAAATGTATTCCTGTGTGTGTTCATGAGTGAATGCGCTAAACAACATGATTCAGTAATTGCATTCTAACCAGTGGGTAGTAAAATGCCACATGTAATCAAATATTTCAGAAAAGCAAATTGGCGGATTAGTTTCAGGTTTATAGATAGTTGTCGATGAATGTATGTGGCAACTATATGTTTAATTGGGCAATGACAAATTGTTCCTTTACGTTTAGAAGATTTTTCTTTACATGATTAAAGGAGCTGTTAACTGTTTGTGGTGAGAACATCACATCCTGTTCTCTGCGAGAACATCACATCCTTTTTAAAATAATTGCAACAGTGGACATTTACATCCCAGGTAAAATACTGAATATGGCATGTGTGAAAGAATTACTAAAAAAAACTAATGAATATCCTGGGTTTTATGTGTGAAAAGGGCTGTGATGGTTGCATCAATGTGAGTCACTTGTGGTTTTAGGAGGAAACAGGCAGTCTCTTTAGATGGTTTAAACCTTCCAGGGTGGCCAACTGATGTTTAAATTAAATGTGTAAATAGGCTCCTTGTGTGTGTTCTAGGCTGTTATTCAAAACCCTTTCAGTAATGGAGGCAGTCCCGCAGGAGATACTGTGGGTGGAGAGACGCGCTTCGCTTATTTTCCTGCAGCCACTGTCAGTGATGGCACAGCGACGGCTGTTTCGGTTCAGGCAGCCACCGATACCACTCTTGCGCCGGCTGGAGGTCAGTTCACATGCATTTATTCCACACCAAAACTCATTTTAAGAATTTCAGTCTTGGACTTGTACTCCTCCTTAGAACAACTGTCCCTGCCAAGTTGGGGTGGTGCCAGTTCCTATGGCTCATACTCTGTAGTAGGTTTTCAGTTTGCTGCTCACCACTCACAAGAGAGAAAACCTGCTCCATATTCTCCATTTGGACATTATCCACCTTTAGAACGTTTTTCCCAAATGTGCACAATGTTTTCCAGCTTTTTTTCAGCTTCAAATCTCTTGTCTTATAACCTCAAAACACTCATTGCTCACTCCATCTGTAATTTTGATTATGACATATGCATTTATATTTAATTGGATTGGCCTACTTTGTCAAAGAATCCCATCCACTCAAACCCTTAAAAAAAAACCCAAATCTATCCACACGAAATCATAAAAAACAAATGTCAAGTGCATGCCAAACCAACAGGAAGTAATATAACACTAAACATAAAGCAGTGTTAGCCAATAAGAAGTATGAGGAGATATTACAGGCAGTTTAGCCAAAACTTTCGGCTTTATCCAAAACTGGTGACACTGGCGGCAGGGTCTGTGGCTACATAATACTAATACTGAAAGCTTCTTTTCCTGTACAGTAATAATTTTCTATATTCCTATATTCCAGTAATAATTTCCTTATTTTGTTCCAAATGTCTTGAATCAAAATGAATTGTGAGCTGGAGACTCGTCACACCCCAAAGTTCCGAGCGCATTGCAATTATTTGTTGTAATTATATGTTCGTTATTCATCCTCCCCAAGGAGATACTGACAATCCCGTGTTTTTGACCATACGCTTCTTGGTATAGGTGCTCATGTTGCTATATGGAAGCAGTTTTTGAAATGCCCTTGAAATGTTTTGTCTTTTGAGCATTTAATTTCAAGAGCTTCATGACCACCTCAGGGTTGCAGAAATGAATAAAATCAAGCAAATGTCCACAATAATGTACTAGTAATAGTTTCAGCAAGACTGTTTACAAGTACGTCTTCTTCTGTCTGCACCCAGGTCAATTTTACGTGATGATGAGTCCTCCAGATGTTTTACAAACCGGAACGCCAAGGACTATTGCCCCCCGCACGCACACGTATTCTACGTGAGTATGAGCCATTTTTTGAAGTACATCCCCAGGCTTGATGGCTCAGTCCACGCTTTGCATCTCCCTGCTGAAACACAAATAGTTTGATCGAATTTGCTCATCACCAGAGTGATTGGATTTAAAATGTGTAAGTGTGCTTTTAAATTGGATTTTCTTAGCATCTAGAATAATACAAATCTAGAATAATTCAAGTATGCAGCATTATTTATTGACATTTTACTTAGTTGAATTGAGTGCTAGACAGAAAAAGCAAAAGACTTGTATCCATTACCTGCCATCCCCAGAGACTTTGGCGAAAACGAGATGCTTCAACATGGCAGTTCAAACTGGTGAGGAACACCTTCTGCACCCCCTCCTACCCTCCCTTTCCCCTTAAAAACAGCGACCACCCTTTTCTCCTATAGCCACTATGCCAGCTTGCTAGCCTTCAGTCAAATGCTAGCAGCTAAAGGCTGTTCACTTGTAAGCTGTGGTTGATGTTTGTGTGGTTATTTTTGTTTTTATGAAAAATGTGAGGATTTATTTAAAAGTTAATGGGAAACATTAACATTAATCTGCATTTAAACCTCTGCTCTGGGACATGTCTTTATTTGTAGAAAGGGTAATTACATGACTATGAAATTGGGCTCAAAGAATTTTTTCTTTCTTTTTTTTATTGAAGTAAGTGTGTGTGTGTGTGTGTGTGTGGGTGTGTGGGTGTGTGGGTGTGTGGGTGTGTGTGTGTGGGTGTGTGGGTGTGTGTGTGTGTGTGTGTGTGTGTGTGTGTGTGTGGCATTTTGTAACAGCCAGACACTGCCTGCTTTCATCGTCTACTCTCTCTTGCTAAAACAGGAAGGTGGATGGCCCGAGAGCACCTCGTGACGAGAGGAGAAGAGCACAACACAATGAAGGTAAACTGAAATGGTAATGGTAAACTTTCTGGTTTTGTGTGCTGAGAAACATATACAGTTAAATACAAAATACCCCAGAGTTACGGGTTTCCAATGACCTTGGGGTGAGTTAAAATAATCATGTCCTCTTCAGGGGAAATTGTGGCATTTTTCTCCAAACTGTATCCAAATCCAAACAATTTCTATTTAATATATTAAATTTAGCATAACAAGCTTATTCTCCCTTTGAAAAACCTAATAATACAGACTGCCATTTTCAGGTTTGTAGTATGGACAGTAGTAGTGGCAATGACAGCAGTTAATAATTGTCACTGGAGGGCAGTAGGTGTCTAAAATATCTTCCACTCTGCATCTCTACTAATCAAATCAGAATCTAGATTCGGTTTGATTGCTGTGACTCCTTATTCATTCGATAGGAAGACTTTAGAACTGGACTTAAGCACCTGCTTTTTTTTATGCAGTGGAAAGAAGACGAAGAGACAAAATCAATAACTGGATAGTCACACTCTCCAAGATCATCCCAGACTGCAACATGGACAACACCAAAACGGGAGCGGTATGTACACATGGCTGTTCTATAGACTGTGTGAAAATTGTAAAAGGGAAAGAAACCACTTGCTCACTTTGGTGGCCTACACACTTTCATGAATGCCTTGTGAAGATTTTTTTGTTAGACTAATGAAGTATCAGAAGTGTCCTACTCTGCCTTGTTACTGAACTGTGGTTGTAGAATACATATGAAGCGTTACTGAACATGACCTGAGATCTAACACAAGGCGAGCATGAAAGAGCAGAGGCCTACACAGTTGTTCCATCCTAATGTGTGTTTTTACAATGGTTGTCTGTGGTTTTAAAAAAACATCTTCAAAACATTCTCTCTCAGAGTAAAGGGGGCATTCTGTCTAAAGCATGTGACTACATAAGAGAACTCAGGCAGAATAACCAGAGGCTACAGGAGAGTTTCAAAGAGGTGGAGAGAATACAAGTGGACAACGAGCTCCTAAGACAACAGGTACCTCACTCATGGGTCACCTCAGGGAAAGCCTTGGCTGGATAATAGCATAGCTGTGGGGCATAAAGGGTGATCTGCTGGATAAAGGCCAAACGATGCAAATGCACTGATACCAAAAGTTAACCATGTACAATAAACTCCTTTACAAAAATGTGTCTCCATAAGAGGGCCTGGTATGAGAATTCAAAATATGAATCATCATGCTTATTTAAAGTAACCATCAAAAATAAAGTTTATTCCATGATTTTGAGTAGCCCTGATGACCCTAGTGCAGGGGTCGGCAACCTTTGACACTCAAAGAGCCATTTGGACCCGGTGAATAGAACACTGCATATATTGTTTTTTACTGTTATGCTACGTATAAAACTAGGCTAGTGTGTTGCTTGAGAACACATATCAGGATACTCTTCAAATTTCAAACTACAATTAAAAAAATACAATAAATAAAAATAAAATACACTTAACACCTAGATCGGCTGGCACCGCAATTTCATCAGACTCAGAATCAGACTCGATAAGAATTGTCTATTTGAATCGTGTCATATCAGCAAGTATGCTCTTTAAGACACACATGGGTGTAGTGTAGCCACATATGTAAATAACTGTTTTTACATGTTGTTGTTTTATACTTTTGTGTTTGAGAGACTGGAATCAAATTCCATGTATGTGTTAACTCAAATACTTGCCGATTCTGATTTTGATCTGGCGACTGACGCTGTACAACGGCTCTGGGTCCAAAGTCTACCGGATGCTTGCTGTGTGTGCTGGCTGCAGTTTGCGTGGATGTATGCTGGCAGGCTACAGGACCAAATGTATCATTGATCGGCCAGTGATCGGTAATGGCCGATTTTTGGCCTGATCGGTAAGATCGGCGATCGGCCGATCACTCTCACGTGTTGCCGATTTCAAACCGATCTTTTTTGGGGGGGTTTATTTATTTGTTTATGTATTACAATTTATTTATTTAAATTTGTAAAGAAAATTTATGAAAAAAAGCTTTATATTAAAGAAAATTAGATTTTTGTTTGTATTTGCTGTAGAGCTGCCACTATCATATGTC
>JBBPDH010000136.1:4998239-5011207 GCA_037974565.1 Clupeocharax schoutedeni
TGATTAATAATCGTGATTTCAATATTGATCAAAAATAATCGTGATTATCATTTTGGCCATAATCGTGCAGCCCTAACTGCTATTACAAAAGAATATCTGAATCTGCTTAAAGATAGTCGTCTGGGCAAAACTATTATAAAATAGTGTACATATCTCTCAGCTGGTAGACAGCATGCTTTGAATGCTTTTTGGCCTAGTGGTTAGGGCATTGACCCTGCAATCAGAAGGTTGTGGGTTCAAATCCCAACACTGCTAATGTCATCACTGAGGTACCCTTGAGTAAGGTATTATCCACACGCACTGCTCCTTGGGCGCCCCTCATTGTTGGCAACCCCCTACTTCACTTGGTGAATGGATTAAATGCAGCAAAAGAATTTCTCGCTATGGTGTAACTATAAGGGGCCACTTTACTTTAGAAAACTTAAATGAGGAATATGAGTGCTCAGTTACAATAAAAATAAGTTAATAAAAATCTGGTAAACCACATTTTTATTAAAGGCCGTTGTATGATAACAAACAGCACTGGTCTCCTCATAACCCTGGTGTTAACTCCCTCAATCTCTTATCTCTGACCTGCCACAGGGCACGAGTCGGCCCTCACACTATCACGTGCTGTGGGACGACAACTGCTTCACGGCTGATGAGTTCCAGCTGCTTACCTACCAGCTGTGCCACACTTACGTGCGCTGCACCCGCTCCGTCTCCATCCCGGCACCAGCCTACTATGCCCACCTGGTTGCCTTCCGAGCCCGCTACCACCTGGTAGATAAGGAGCATGACAGGTGAGTGATGGGATGCACATTTTCCTGCAAAATTGTAACATTTATACCAGCTTTTCTGTTGCAGTCTCTTAACCGTTTGAACACCCGTTTGACTGCATTTCACATCAAATAATTGCATAAATAAGTAGCCCTGGGTTTTCATGCTTTTTTTTTTTTTCGTAATGGACCAGACCCAGAGTTCAAAGGGTTAATATTAGTATACATGTACAGTATGGGAATAAGAGGATCAGAATCAGAAGACTTTATTGATCCCAGAGGAAATTGCTTATGTTGCTTATGACTGCAAAGACACAGAGACAGACATGAACAATATAAAATATAGTCTAAACAAAAGTCTGTAGAAGAAAACTCAGTATGAAAATACACTGTTATAAACACAAATACTGTAGATACTAAAAGCATGCTACTGAGTCTCTCATGTTAAGGCTAGGCTTGCTTTTTTTTTTTTTGACAAATATGCCGTATTTACTAGTTCATATTAATAATTTATTCATCAGAATGACATTACTAATGATGTATTCTAGTTGACAAAGTAACTTGAGAAAAAAATTAATTATGTAACAGGGATACGTTGGTAAAGAAGTGAGGTATCCCTCCCTGATGTGGGAATGGTTGTCAGATTAAATTGAGATATTAATTCAATCTCTTCCTTTTTTTCCCCACCTCTCAGTGCGGAAGGAAGCCATGTGTCTGGTCAGAGTAACGGTCGGGATCCCCAGGCTCTGGCCAAAGCTGTGCAGATTCACCACGACACTCTGAGGACCATGTACTTCGCCTAGGCCTGCCTCCTAAAACACTCGTCTGTCAGTCACTTGGCATCATGCACTGAGCTGAGGAAGGCTCCTCCCAGCCGCGCTGGCAACCAATCCCAGGCTGCCCTGCTGCTAAAACGAACCAAACGTAACTAAAACCAATGGGAGGGGTGGGATCAACATTGTTATGCAATAGAATAGGAAAAAAAATCAGCCAGTCTTTTCTGAGAACCCACTCCTTTTTTTTTTTTCTGTTTCTTGCCACGACAGTCTTAAGAAAGAGGCGTGGCAGTTATACTGTTATTTATTAGCGCTGAGTTTGAGTGTTTGTCTGTGAGTGGATCTCTTTTTATAATGTTCAAGTAAAGCAGTATAGTGACTGTAGTGACGGTCAGTAAAGTGACTGACCACGAATAACTGTTTTCAGGAAGGTCACGCAGTTTCACTATGGTCAGTTGAAGTTAAGGTCACCACCAGAGGCCACTATGGCATCAGGAAACTGCTCACAGCATGAGACGGTAAGGGCTGGTGGATGTAAGCTTTTGCTTCATTCTGATCATAGAGCTACGCTAACACTTAAATTTGGGTTTGCTTTGGAGAAGATGATTGAGTCATCACCAAAAGGCATCCCTTTAAATACATATGTCTTATGCTTGACCTATATTTATTTAATTAAGTGATCTAGGGTTAGTTTTATTAATAAATTAATCTATTTAATAATCCAAACAATGCTCTTAGTCTGAGATGCTAAACGTGTCTCGGACCCCCTTTTCCACTGTTTTTATACACAAGGTTGTTAGGTGATAGACTTTTTCTTTTTAACCTACTTACATCATCCTTTGTAAAACTTACACTCGTTTAATGCCTGTGTCTATGCACTGGCTGGAAAATATCCTAGCTTTGTGTTGGTTTATGATTACCCCATTTTGTTTTGTTTTTTTCCCCCCTCTTCTGCGCATGGAGAGTGACACATTAGCTAAGAACTGCGCTTTCACTTAAAGTACAACCTCTGAACATCCATTACATTCAACTCAAGGTTGGTAAAAGATTTCTGTTCAGGAGGGTGTGTGCGTGCAAGTGGTGTGTGGTTGTGGCTTCTAGAAGGTACAGAAGAATTATGTTCAAGCAAGGACAAAGAATGATCCCCATCTTTACTTTACAAGAACACCTTGGTATTTTAATCTCATATCTGTCAGACTAGACATGTCAAACACAGTCTTTACTCTTGTCTAATACACCAGATTCAATTCAAGAAGGCTTTGCTCATTAGCTGCTTACTTGAATTCGGTGTGTTTAATGCAAACAACAGAGCTGTGGCCAACAAAGACCAGAGTCTGACGTACGAGCCTAAGGCTATTTATGAACAATTGTTGCATTTATCAAAGAACTATGAATAGTTCATCTATAAATCATCCAAATAACTTAGCAGTGGTGCACTTTTTTCATTCTTCACTGTTGACTTTGACTAACACTGTCCAAAAAGACTTTCAGTGCAATAAGTCAGCCTTTGTTGGATACGATATAATGTCATTGTCCAATACATACTTGTGACCTAAGATTTTTTCATGTTGGCTAATATGGCATTTGGTGAAGGACTGTGAATGTTTGGAAACAGAAGGTGAATTTTTTCAAATGGTGGGAAGTTAAGCATGCAGAGATTAGGGTGTTGTATTACCGTGCCCATGTTAGAGATGGGGTCTCTTTTTGGGAGGATGTTAGTTGTGTATATGAAACAAAGTGCCTGGAAACACCTTCTGAACACATCCAGGCCCACGTGGAGTGGTTGGAGTGTCTGTGCCATTGAACCGTGGACTGCAGTTGCTGCGAAGCAGTGTTTGAGACGTTTTACCAAATTGACTTTGAAACACGTGAGCAATGGAACTAATGTCGGATCTATCCTTTAAGCATCTCTGAAGAGACTGCTTTGTGTCCTTTAGGAATTTGCCTTCACGTTTTAAAATTGATTTTAGAATCAAAGGACATTTTATTCCTCCCTCTTTCTTTTGCTGGTTCTTCTCTAGCTCTCTCTTCTCCCTTTTTCTCGTAACTTGACAGTGGGCGAAAACATATACTGCCATACTGAGAAGTACTAGTGGTGCACTAATATTTTTCCAAATGTGAGTATGCTTCAAATGCCCCTTTGATGCACTTCTTAATCTACCATTGTTTTTATTTTCCTCGTTGGATCTAAAGTGCTAACATTGCTGATTAAAGCTAGCAGCCGCCAATTAGCATTATGCAAATGATACCATGCCATTGGGTGGATCTAGCTGTTGTCATGTTTTTGGTCAAACCTTTCCATTCAAGTACGATTGCACTGATGACTCTTCAGGAAGTGAATAGGCCTTGTGACAAGTGGACATGTGAGGAAAAATTTAAATTTTCTTTGATTTTTATGCTGTTTTTTGTTGAGCTTTGGAAGACGGTTTGAGCTTTCGCTAACGACTGACTTTTTTTTTTTTCGCGTCATTTTCTCGGATCAAACCAATGTGCCTCGGTGGATTGGGGGGAAACCCGTGGGAGTTCTTTCTGGAACGTGGTCCCAGTTCTAGGTCGAGGGCTGTTGTATTTGTTAACTGTGACTTCCGCTTGCCTGTGTCTTTGGCTTTGCCAGGTGTGGTGCTGTGCCCACTGTTTCCCCTCTCCTTAAAGCCACAAACCAGGGTGGGTTATTTCACAAGGGTTTTTTTTTTTTATCCAGCAAGATGAACAACTTAAGCTCAAAAGGAGGACAGTCCAATTAGAACTGTCTTTGACCTCTCCTCCTTTTGGACACACTTGACACTGAGCTTAAGTTATCTAGCTGATTGCGGCGATCCTGCTTTGTGAAATACCTCTCAGTGTAGCTGCTACTCTTGATACCACAGAGAGGTCTGTCTTTGTAATGAGAGCGAGAGAAAACGAGCCTTTGTGTGAGGAATGACGATGATTTTACTGCACTTAATTGTTTTAACCCACTGTATGGTCTCAGTTTGGGCTAAACACCTAAGGTGCTAAGAGGAGCGGTGCTGTAATTTTGGGAATTGGAAAAACACCAGTCCCACAACGTTCCACAGCTAACCGTGAACCCTCATCACGTTTATCTTTTTTTTGTTTGTTTGGGGGGTTTTTTTGGGGGGGTAACTGGTTAATTTTAAAGGGCCAGATGTTCAAAATCCATTCATTTTCTTTTGTTAATGTGGTATGAGATTAAAGACTCTTTTCAGCTGTTATAGTCGAATTAACCTCTGCTCAGTGTTCAATCCAGGATTTGAAATCTTATAAGATGACTTTTGAACAACTGGTCCCTTACATAGTCATAACTGAAAAAAAAAGTGCTGTTGCAGGTTGATTTTAAAGCTCTTTCGCAATACACCACCCACACATTCTTATACTCCCTGCACATTTTACTCCACACATCTAAAATGACAAATGATTGCATGCTTTAAATAATCTTTTTTTAAAATTATCATTATTCCATCAGTCTGCAGAAATAGCCTTTAAACGTTCACTCTGTTGAAAACTGTGCAATGTAAAAGGACCCTAACCGAATAGTGGGTAAAAAACCAAGAAAACGTATGTCCAGTCTATTGAGCAGCTCTTGTGAAAATAACTTTTGCCTCCTTTCGGTTGGCTTCGGCGTGCAGCACTTTGCAAACACCCAAAGTTTCCATACATTTGAAGTGTATCTGTTACTTTTCTGGCACTACCAGCATTTCATTTTACTTGAAAACTTGAGACTGATCAGTAGGGCATGCACTGGTGCACATGTGCTGTAGAAGTCCTGTTGTTTTGTCCTATAGTGCAGTGTTCTGTAGTAAGTTCTCGGTCTACTCAAGTTGCCACGGAAACGGTTGCTAGATCCCAGTAGGCGGGGCATTTCATGTAGGGTAGTGGAGCTGTTGTGTGGGTGGAGCCTAAACTGTGATGTAATACACTCTTGACCCACTCCCCCGTGCTAAAAGCTGGACTTTGGATGCCTTGGCTCAAAGCATTTTTAATTAAAAGCAGAAGTATATTTGTATATTTAAAGAATGGATCTGTATAATGCACACCACTTATTTTTGCTAACAAAGTCTATGAGAGATACAAGATGATAATATAACAATAATACTAAATAATGGGTGTCTAATAATAATTGGCAAAAAAAATGCAATAGACTGTTTCTTTTGTCTTGTTTTTAATAACGCATTATCACGTCGTCCCAGGGTATTGTTTTGTGGCGAATGTTTTTTTTTTTTCTCCTTTTGGGCATCATTTAAGAACGGACAACACTGCCCTTTAAATCGTTGATTTTGAAATGGTGATTGAAGATCACAGAAGTGAGGTGTGGTAAAGTTTTATCAATTATAAATCTAAATGTTCTGATATGTAACCTTTTTTCTTGTTTTATTTTTATTTTTTGGCTTTTGTTGTTTTTTCCACACAGTAGAGGTGAAGGTTCACCCTAAGAGGAGAACAGTGAGTGGAATGTGCCTTTCTTGGTGGTGCTGATCTCAAACTAGTAAATAAAGGACAAAAAAAAAAAAACCAAACAAAAAACTACTTTTGTTCAAAGGGCACAACAAGCCTCTGTCTACATTGAAGATGAGTATATATTGATACATGATATACTGTAATGTGTGTTTGTGTTAAGTGTGTGTAGCTGTAATTCTTTGTTTGCCAAGAACACGTCAAACATACTCGGTTCGCCAGTTACATCGTGTCAGGACCAAACTTTTCAGGAGTGTCTGTGGTCGAGTTTAGGGCACTTGGCATGGCATAAGCAACTGTTTGGACTCTGATTAATCAGGCCTTGACAGAGCGACCCACAGAAAGCCTGTCCCTACCGCCTTTATTCGTCTTTGTCTTCGTCCACACCATTGTGGTTTGCCAGTCCACAGTACTCAGTGTGCTCAGAGTGACAGCTGTGATGTATTCAGTCTTTTTTCAAAATAGCAATAACTACTGGTTATTCACTTTTGCACAACTTCATTAGACAAGGCTTTAATGTCTTGCATTGTAAGTAAGAGCCAGTGTGTGCTACCATGAAAGGGAATTGACCCAAGTGACCATACAGTTTGTCAGTTTTCATTATATTATGGAGGTTTTAGTCGTTTTCAAGCTGAAATAAATAAAAATAGCTTTAGGTCACTTCAGTTGTTCCGTTAAGCTCAGGATTTCTATGTTACTGATCTATGATCTGGCTTTAACATGCATGACCTGAAATGGCCTGGTTCGGATGTACGTGAGAGCTGTTATACGTTTGGGTCAGTGCTCTGTAGTGCCATGTCAGTCCCTTCTCATCCTAAAGGCATTCCATGAAAACCAACAAAAAGCAGTACCTCTGACAGTGAGGTGCTCATTTCATACTGACCAGTCCGTTTTCCCTCCGGATAATGGAACTGGTTTGTTGGGGGTTTTTTGAGAGACATTTTTTTGTCTTAACATTCATCTAATTCTGGTCTTTCATTGAGCCTTTTTTGTTTTATTGTTTTATTTAATTGTCATTATTTTAATTAAATATATGTATGCAGAATTTCAGTGTTTCTTTCTTCAATTTCAGATTTAATTTGAGTGAGAATACAAGCAAACGGCACTAAAAGTTACATACAGCCTCAGTTTTTACACACACACACACTCCTGCAAATCTATCCTCCAAGCACCTTTTACTTTCAGCTACAGTCATAGTCTCCCACCTGATCCAGCTAACTGGGTGTATTGATGATAAGACTGAATTCAGCAAATAATTCAGCAAATATATTTTCTCCAAACAGGACGTACATATTTTAATTTAGAAAAACGACTAAATGACGTGTGTATATATTTATTTATACACAGTATTTGTGTGTACAGCTTTTTCTTATACAAAAATAGCACTTTGAAACGGATTCAGAATAAATAGTTTATTTCTTTACAACAAACATTTTGGAACACCAATGTTTTCATTCTTGCTTCACACCAGTTTTAATTGAGTTACATTAGTATTGGATAGGACTACAGTGTTTCCTGTGTGGAAATGATCACCTTTTAATTCTTTTCAAACAACTTGCACGTTTGATAATAGCATGACCAAAACATATTGAAATGATCTAAAGGCAGAAAATCACAGTGAACATGTTTTATTTGTATATTTAAAATGTGCTTTTTTAAAAAAGCATTTTAAATAAAAGACTAAATTAATTATGCATCAATAAATAAGCAAATATACTTTACTTGAACTCAGATGTAGTTCAATATTGCCCAACATGTTAATAGTTTGGAGTTTCATCACAGAAGCCTAACTATATACATATAAGCCTAACAGATAAAGTATGTGATCTCAAGTCAAAGTGCTTCAACAGCAAACATGTTTTATGTTTTGTTATGAAATAACTTTTAACTTACTAAGGGGCCGTTCACATATCGCGCCTAAAACGTGTGGAAAACGCGAGGCGCGTCGCTTTCTTTTTTTCCAAAAGCGATCGGGCGCTTGCTCTCCGGAAACGTCTGTCGTTGCTAAGCAACCATCAGCCACGCTGTCCATTTCCTCCAACGAAAAACCCTTGGTAAACTCTGCTACACGATTTATTTACGCAGAAAAGAGAAAACGCTGTAGTGTTTGGGTTCATCCCCGTTCTTCAAAGACATAAAAAACACGGGGAATTTCACCCGCTGATCCAGGAGCTCCGCTCAAATCCTGTTTCAGTCTCGACTAGGAGCAGCTGGGTTATATTTTAGGAAAAGTTTTGGGGCTTGACTAATCATAAAGTTCAGGAAATCCCTGAACCACAATAATGAGCAGCTGCTCTGTGTTTCTGCTGAGAGGCATCGGTGTAACGGAAAAAGCAAGGAAGCTAATTGGTTGAATCTTGTCACATGACCCGTAGTGTGCTTGCGGTGTTCTGAAAAGTTGAGCTGTTTTCAACTAGACGCGGCGCGGACGGGCCTGAAAAAAACGGGCGCATCGCGACCGCGTCGCTTCCATTATGAGTGTGGCTGCCGTGCGTCTACATTTGAAATAATGGACTTGCGGGCGCAAAAGACGCGATATGTGAACGGCCCCTTACAGACTGAACAAGACCACACAACACACCGAATCTCATATTACACACCAATCACTATTACACTGTTTACATATTACTCTGGTCACTCTTTACACTGTTTATATAATTACTCTGGTCACTGTTTACACTATTTATATATACTCTGGTAACTCACTAAACGTTT
The DNA here is from genome assembly GCA_037974565.1 of Clupeocharax schoutedeni. Classification (NCBI taxonomy): domain Eukaryota; kingdom Metazoa; phylum Chordata; class Actinopteri; order Characiformes; family Alestidae; genus Clupeocharax; species Clupeocharax schoutedeni. The sequence goes on from JBBPDH010000136.1 coordinate 5,006,941, forward strand.
ACACTCTTTATATATTACTCTGGTCACTGGTTACACTATTTATATAAATACTCTGATAACTGTTCACACCTTTATATATTACTCTGGTTAATGTTTACACTATTTATAATTAATTTGCTCACTGTTTACTTTGGTTATATATACTCTGATAACTGTTTACACTGTAGATAATTACTCTGGTAACGGTTTACTCTGGTTACATATCACTTTGGCCAGTTTCCACACTGTTTATATTGCTGAGCTATTTTTTTGCACAATGCAATTTAACATTCCATTTGCAAAATGTACATACAAAGGCCTAGATTTTAATTTTAATTTTATAATTTTAGATTTTAATTTTAATGTAGATTTTACTTATTGCTTTTTAATGTTTGCACAGTCAGTAACAGGAGCGGTTCGGGATACGTTTCACTGGGTGTTGTACTTGTATGACTGCATGTGACAAATAAAGTATCTTGAATCTTGAAACAAGCCAGATTCCCACAAATGGTCACTATGAATTTTATGATTAAAATACATATTTGTGAATATAAATACTTATCATATTTGGATGTCTTGTCATACCATATGACATCCAAATATTACAACTCAATTATAGCAGTTAAAAAGGTTCTTTAAAAAAAAATAAATAAAAAGAGTTACAAACTGCTTTAAGCTTCCATAGGTCTATGACAAAATGGTGGATGATGCAACTTCCTGTCTTTGAGTAGATCCATCATAAAAGTCCCAAAATTGTCATTTCGTGATGGTCGCACCACATGATATTTAATGAAATGGACATCATCGGACAAAATGTGTTTGTGTATTATGATAGAAATATAACCGCAAATGTTTTGGAATTTTGTACAGGAATACAAAACACTATGTAAATTATGCCAAATAGGGAAGAAAATGATTTGTAGTAGATGTGAGAAATTTGAAAGAAGTTTTCAGAACAGCAGTCATGGCCGGATGGTCGCATATATGTATATATGTGTATAGACAGAGAGAGAGAGAGAATTTAAAATTTTACATTTATATGGATCAACTCCATAATATAGATATTGGAGTATTTATTTGTTTCAGTATTCAGATAGTTTGTGTGTTTTCACCCTTTAGACTCTAGCTGAACTCTTTCTGACTCTTTCTGAACTCTTTGTTCAGAGTTAAAGGCTTATTTAATCAATGTTTTCAACAGATATGCATGGGTTTTGATAAATGGGTCCCTACATCTTCCCTATGGCTCAACTTGATTATAGAATGTTTTTTGATTATGGCTTTTTACATGTTCCACCTATATTAAAGTGTTACTACACTATTAAATAGAAAAAAGTGACAAAGCATGGAGCATTATCCACTATCCCAATTCGTTTTACATACTCTTTGACCGTGTTTGTTACTTTTGAACTGAATGTGAATATAACTTTTTAAATCTTGTAGGAAATCTGATGTTGTAGAATTATCTTCGGTGTATTTCAGCTTAAGCACATCAAAATCACTGTTGGTCTGGAACTATAAACTGGAACACAGATCACAAAACTGATTTAAAAGTGGCCTACTCTGTGCTCTACTCATTTTTTTGGTTTGGTTATGTTGCATTTTAGGACCCATCTTTGCGAGGTATCTTTCATTATTCTGGGAAAGAGCAGATGACTAAATATGAGATGGCCTGTGCCATTGCGGATGCATTTAACCTTCCCAGCAGTCATCTCATACCAGTGAGTCAACAATTCAACTTACTTACTTAAAGCATGTGTCAGGTGCACTTAAAATGCACTTTTATCTTTTCCTGCCTTCTTAAATTTCTTAAAAACCTTTGTCAGTAGGCTACAGTTTACCAGAGATTTTGAGAAAGGGTTTAAAAAAGGCCTCAAATTATTTTGTAAACAAGCAGTGTTTTGGAAACATTCCAAACCACTTCCTGGTACAAAATCAGTGCAGTCTAGGTGACGGTGTTTCTATGTGTTTTGTGCCTCTGTATATAGCTGACAGAACAGCCTGCTGGAGCTGGCGCTCAGAGACCTCAAAATGTGCAATTGGAGTGTTCTCGTCTGGAAATGTTTGGTTTGAGTGTTGAACCAACTCTTTTCAAAACCGCCATAAGGGACAGTCTCTGGCCCTTCCTCCATGACAAACGCTGGAGACAGACCGTTTTTCATTGAGGAAACACACATTCCTGATAATAACCCATGTCCTCTCTTACATGCGGAAAACCTTTATTCAATAATTGAGTTATTTTATTGGATACATATGGCATTTACAACCTTACTTTTGTTTGCAAATTGCACTTGGGTACTTGCGCTGTCTGGGTTTTTGCTCAAGGCATACACTTAAATGAAGATTGTATTTTGTCTTAGTTCGGCAATGTCTTAACAGTGTTCTAGTCTGAAGTCTGTACTGTATGCATTGTTTGTGGAAATGTTGAAAATGACTGTAATTGTCAATATAGAGAACTGGCTTCACTATAAGTACCACTGCACTCCAAGACACCACTGCAGAACATTGAAGAATCTTTATGACATTATGCTTAGATGCATTGCTTTTGCTTATGCAGGATCGGTTTGGTTGACTGTTTTCAAATTACTAGCAAAGGCACAACATATTTTTTGGGGGGAAGAAAGAATAATGAGTATCCACAAAATTGCCATTTCTCGCATCACATTGAACATGTTTGCATGGAAACACTGGAACATTCAAGTCCAAAGTATTTTTCGTTGGTTTGTAAGGTGTTTGTCACTGCACATAGGGATGATACAGAGTACAGATTGAGTGTTTTTGTATGATTTTTATTTTTAGATATGTACCCTTGGACCACACTTGTAAATATATATTCTGCTGCAATAAACATTGAGCATAATGCAACTATAACAGCCTCTCCCTTGTGATTGTGTAACTTTGAGGTACTGAAAGTTATATTTTTAAAAATGGTCAGTTTAGCGAGTAGCCGCCTTCTACCCATATACTCTCTTTACACTGGTCAAATGAGATTTAAAGAAAATCACCCCCTTCCTGATTATTTTCCCCTCATCTATAAGCATCTGTCCTCGGATGGCGGGGGGATAAGCCCCAGTAGACGTGGCCTACACTACATTCTCACCTCCTATTGGTCAGCCGGTCAGCTGATCCTTCTTCGCTGCGACATTATTTAGGATCGCGCCCCCAGCGGCGTCCCCTGTTTATTTCAATCCTGGGCGGAGGGGCAGACGGACTGCTCCGCACTCCCACAACAACTACAGAAACCCACTGTAACCGGAATAAGCCACACGGAACAGGCCGGAGATTCTCAGACACACTTTAACTACACGACCAACAACTAAACCACAGGTAAAAACACTTGTTTTCCTCAACCCCATACAAAAGGCTTTATTCTTTATTCATCCAAACAGTTCAAATACGCACGCCGGTGCACTTATACAGGATTCCGTAAATGTTTGGTGCAGTTTCCCCCGTACATCCCCTTCTGCACACCGGAGCAGTGTACGGATTAATATGTATATTTTCTTTAAGCAGGGTTGCCGCTGGGTTGTAAAAAGTAGTAAAAGATAGTAAATGAAATCGGGCCAAATTAAAGCCAGTGAAAAGTAGTAAAAAGTAGTAAACGTCATCTGATGAGGTAGTAAATTTTCAGGACCCCATCCAACTGGGCCTATGCGTTTTTACATTTTTTAAACTTACGTGCATCTCCTTAAATTATTAAACTTGCGTGAATTTATTTTTATGTTGCAAGTAGGACCTGAGTGATATGAATGATGTCACGTGACCTCGCGCGCACGTTTAGGTCACGTGACCTCGTGCGGGGTACCCGGCTGCCTCGCTGCCGAGTTCACTAATAGTGTATTTTAGATCTGGAAAATGCAAGATTTTTTAGACCTCTGGCCGGAGGAATCAACGTTTAAAGGACTATCTTAGGCAAGTACTTGCAGGCTTATTCGTCTCTCCCTCTCTACATGTCTCTCTCTCTCTCGCTCGTTGTGCCTCTCTCTTTACCTCTTTCGCTCGCTCGCTCTCTCTCTCTACCTGTCTCTCGATCGGTGTGTGTGTGTTGGCCTGTTTTTGTGTCCAGTTTTGAAGTTAATATATTTGTTAATGAATTGCTGTTATTATAGGGTAAAATTACACTTTACCCGAGAACCAAAGAGAAAAGTCTCACAGTTTATTTTTCTGTTTAATCTCCTCTCTTTGGGTCTAAAAAACACCATACAATGTATATATCTTTGAATATATTTTTTATTTAAATTTTCCAGCATGTCCACTGTAGAGGACAACAGGACGATTTCCATGTGAAAAT
>JBBPDH010000136.1:5026861-5042361 GCA_037974565.1 Clupeocharax schoutedeni
TGCTCAGGGTACCTCAGTGGTGCCTAGTGGCCTTGGGGATCGAACCCGGACTTTCTGGTCGCAGGGCAGATGCCTTACCCACTAGGCCATCCAACTGTCGCAATGCATTTTGTATACATTTTGTATGCATTTTCCTCAAAAATTATGATATAACAGCAATCTCTCAAAGTGAATGACTGGTCACCAATGCTTTACACCTTTACTTACCTTATATTATGTTCTTTTATGTTCTTTTTCATCATTTTGCAGTGCATGTTGTCATAGCTACGCCAGGCAGGATTCTGGACTTGATCAAGAAGGGAGTAGCCAAAGTGGATAAAGTTCAAATAATGGTTATGGATGAGGTGAGTAACCATGAATCTTACTAGCATGCATTTGAAGGTCTTGGAGATGTGAGGTGTACTATAGTACAAGAGTACTGTTACAGTATAACACTTAAAGTGGAGAACCAGATGATGGTACTAAAGGTTGATTGTCATAGAGGGGTAGTCCTGTTTAGGTACTTTAGAAATGAGGATTCATTTGTGGGGTGTTTTTTTTTTTTTTTTTTTAAATTACTTTTTTGCTATTGAATGAATTAAATTGTTTAAGGTTCGTGAATTGGATATGAATCTTGAATTGAATTTCACTTAAACAATTTAGTAGACGGCAATTTATTTGTATGCGCACATCAAAAACGCACATCACACCCTGATTATCGATTTGGACAGAATGTTATGAAGTATGTGGTAGAATGTTTACCCGAAGGATTTCTTGGTATGAAAAGCTCATTTTCAGTTCTGCTTTGATTGAAGGCCAGTTACAGTAGCACCAGTGTTATTGGTTTGTTTTTGAAAAAAAAAATTGTTTGTTTTTATCTACTGTAGTGCAATCACCAAAATACACTCACCTACCAGTTAATAGGTACACCTTGCTAGCATTGCGTTGGTCCCCCTTTTGCCCTCAGAACTGCCTTAATTCTTCATGGTGCAGATTCAACAAGGTGTTCTAAACAATTCTCAGAGATTTTGGTCCATATTGACACGATGGCATCGCGCAGATACTACATATTTGTTGCCTGTACATCTGTGATGTTCCCGTTCCACCACATATCAAAGGTGCTTTAGTGTATTGAGATCGTATTGGTTGTAATGAGTAGTTCTTTGAGTTACTGGCTTGTCGAACCCTCTCTGCTCATTCTCCTCTGACTTCTGGCATCAGCAAGGCATTTATACCCAGAGAACTGATGCTCACTTCTCTTTTTTGGACCCTTTTCTGTAAACCCTAGAGATGATTGTTTGATTTACCAGTAGATTGGCAGTTACTGAAACACTCAGACCAGCCTGTCTGCCAGCATTCAAAGTCACATCACCTTTTTTCCTCATTCTGATGCTCGATTTGAACTTCAGCAGGTTGTCTTGACTCTCTACATGCCTAAATGCCTTGTTGCCATGTGATTGACTGGTTAGATATTTACTTTGACAAGCAGTTGAACAGGTGTGCCTATTAAAGTGGACGGTGAGTGGACAGGAGAAGGTAATAATGATAGGGGCAGTAATGTAAAAAAGATCTAAGTTGTTGAACCATTTCTGTTGATCTTTTCCTCATGTTTTCATGTAATGCCAACAAGTGTTTTCAACAACTTTTTTTAAGGTATTTAAAGGTCCCATGACATGCTGATTTTGTATGCTATTATATAGGTCTTAGTGGTCCGCTAATACTGTATCGAAGTCTCTTTCCGAAATTCAGCCATGGTGCGAAAATACAGCCACTTAAAGCCAGTCCAACAATGAGATTTCCAGAGGGGGTGTGTCTGTAGCTTTAAATGATAATGAGGAGGAGAGAGGTGGAGCAAGGTGGAATGGCTCCACCTCTGGCTACTGAGGTCACGTAGCGGTTAAAAAACAGTTGTATTTGTCTGTAGTGAGATTCGGTACATTTCCTTGATAGCCAAGCAGTTGAGATCAGTGCCTATAGCCCTGTTTCTGTAAGACAAATTTTACCCATTTTCATCTGATCACCCTGGTTGGCAGAGCTCACTCAGTCATTTCAATGTGGGGAATAACACTAACAGCAGCACCGTTGCCCAAATAATAAAGAAATACGACATCCGAGTTAGTGTTTGTACGCACATACCGGATGCTATCTACCTCTACATTTGCGACAGTAGTCTGCTAACTGGGCTGTTAGCTACAAAGCTAATGTTACATTCTAAAGGTAAAAGCTAGGTAACCATATACAGCAAAGCAACAAAATTATATAGCGTAAATTGACTTACTTGTCCGAGGTTTGTAGCTGAGCCCAAGAGAATTGGAAGGAATCCAGACTTAATTTGCTGCCGTTTAGCAAGACCAGCTCTGTATTGTCTGTGCATTTCCAGAGGAAATAAAATTAACACACCGGAACTAAAACATACATTTGTGCTCATTTGTACATCTAAGCACCGAGCAACTGCCATCACTCATTTGCTAGCCATGATGTCTCTAGAGGAAAAGGTGGTGTGTCACACATAGCATTGACAGGCGTTGGAGCTATTTTTTTTTTTAGGGGAGACGGGAATTCTCTGGGCAGGCAAAGCATGAGAAAGGGGAGGTAACCTTTCCCCTATGACAAGATACAGGGCTAAATCCCAGATGGTGCCATGTAAGCTTTTGTTTTCTCAACGGCAGAGCAGGATGATCAAAGCACTCTTTACACCTATCGCCATTTCTAACCACTGCAGGACCATTAATAGAAGGAACTCTATTTTAGTGTTACATTTCAAAGTTAAATTTTCATGTCGGGACCTTTAAGCTGTATGTCAACATGTGTCACTTTTCAGCAAATATTTTACACATTCTCAGAGTTCTTTCTCTTAAACTTCCTTCTTTCTTGCAGGCTGATAAGTTGCTTTCCCAGGATTTTGTGGTGCTTATTGAGGACATTATTAGCTTCCTGGCTAAGAACAGGCAAATTCTGCTCTACTCTGCCACTTTTCCCATCACTGTACAGAAATTCATGGTAATGTGTCAAGATTGATCAAGTAGTTGATTTTAACAGTAATATTCAGACTTGCATATTTATAGCTGTTATGTATAATGTATTTTGCTGCTGTTCCCATCCTACAGTCAAAGCACCTGCAGAAGCCCTATGAGATTAATCTGATGGAGGAATTAACCCTGAAAGGCATCACCCAGTACTATGCCTATGTAACAGAGAGGCAGAAAGTCCACTGTCTAAACACGCTCTTCTCGAGGGTAAAGCCTAGAGCCACACATCCAGACATTTTGTGATATTTACAACATGCAGGTACCATTAGTGACTACATCATGCTGTTTTGTTTTCCTGTGTACAGCTTCAGATTAATCAGTCGATCATCTTCTGCAACTCCACTCAGAGAGTGGAACTCCTGGCCAAGAAAATTACCCAGCTGGGCTACTCTTGTTTTTACATCCATGCTAAGATGATGCAGGTATGTTGATATGTTCACATGAAAATATGAAATTCAGTCCGCTGTTGTGCTGATTTTCGGTTTTCTGTTACTTTAACTCAGGAAGCTTTTCTGGCATTCAGTGTGTAGGAGTGTTGTTCATCTGTGTACTTTGACTGTACGCTTTTGTTTTTTTTGGCAGGAGTACCGAAACCGTGTTTTCCACGACTTTAGAAATGGGTTGTGCAGGAATCTTGTCTGTACAGGTTCGTCTCTTCCTAAAGTCACCTTTCTGTTGAACCATGTCTATTTTAATTTAAAATATTTAAATTTTGTATATATATATATTTTTTTAAAAAGAACAAGGCACAGTACACAACAATCAATGACTCGATATGTTTCGTTTAAATGTATCAGTTGGGCACAAAAGCAAACGGCTACTTTAGTCTTTAGGATAAAGACAGGTTGAAAAATTGCAGTGTGAAAGGAATAATGTATGCATAAAATATTATAAGTGGACCTGATTGAACAAAACTAATCATGAAAAACCTTTTGTATCGGCATGTTCCATAATGAGTAGAACCCCAAACGTTTTTTTTGATTACTCACTATGGTTTACTAAAGAAAACCTTCAGTGCATTAAAGAATTTACTTTGAGGCTGAGAAATTGGATGCATACCTCATGAGTGGAATGTGTTTCAAACAGATTTGTTCACCAGAGGAATCGACATCCAGGCAGTGAATGTGGTCATCAACTTTGACTTTCCCAAGAATGCAGAGACCTATCTGCATCGTATTGGGCGCTCAGGTGATTATTTCATCCATAATTGATGAGCTTAATTAGTCCCTTCTCTGTAATGATTATTTAAAGGTCAAACAAGAATATAATAGAGCTCCTCTACATAAATTAGGGTTTAATGTTCATCAGCAACTGTGTACACATACAAAGTGTGATGAGACAATCTATAGGTACGATTAATGCACAGGAGGCAGTTAGCAGAATTGAGCAAAGTGAGATGACAGAATAGACAGTATAGCAGTGTAACAGTAGTGTGAGTGGGATGTGAATCTTACACAGTCCAGCCAGCAGACAATAGATAAGTGTGAAATAAAGTGGGAAGTGTGTGTAAATGTACAGGATGGATAATTATTACTACTGGTCTCATTCCTATGCTTACTACTTAGTAAATTTCATATGCCTGAATAATAATCAGATCCCTAGCTTGGCGTCAGTTTTAGGTGTTAGTAAAACTCAACATGGTGCTTGATGCAAAAAAGAATTATTCTTTAGAAACTGTCTCTAATTGGGTAATAATGGAACAACAGCTAGATTCAAGATTCTTTATTTGTCACATACACAGTTATACGAGTACAGCATGCAGTGAAATGTACCCCAAATCACACCAAAGGCTGTGCAGATTTCCAAAATAGATATTTGATAACATAAAGTAAAGAAAATATAATAACATAATAGTAATAGAATGATAAAATTAGAAATAATAATAATAATAGAGACATAAAATAGAAAAATGTTCTCTGTATGAAGAAAAATATATAGATCTAATTGTTAGGGGTGTAACGGTACACTGATGTCACGGTTCGGTACGTACCTCGTTATTGGGGTCACGGTTCGGTACGATTCAAGTTAAAACAGAAAATTCTAAAGAATGAGGCTTGGTTTGTTTTCGTTTGTTCTAAATAAACAGCAGTGTATTAACCAGTAAACACACACGCTTGCTTATATTTTCATGTATGTGTAAGTGTTACGCCAGTAGGTGGCACTATTGCACCACACTATGACCCAGGTTCATGATTTACTTGCACTTTTTGGTGCCTATGTGAGTCCATATTACATATTATCTTCTCCATCGTACCATGTATTCTCCGAAAGACCCCATGTACCGAACCGTGACACATGTACCGTTACAGCCCTAAAAATTGTGTATTGTGAGGTAGATGAGAAGTGAAATTACTATGTTGTGCAAATTGTACAAGCTAACAGTCTTTTCTCTTTAGGGAGGTTTGGCCACCTGGGTCTGGCCATTAACTTGATCACAGCGGAGGATCGCTTTAACCTGAAGGCTGTTGAGGACCAGCTGGTGACTGATATCAAACCCATCCCTGGCAGCATTGATAAAAGCCTTTATGTGGCTGAGTACCACTCCAGTAATTCTGAAGCAGAGGCAGAAGAGAGGGAACACCTGGCAGAGAAGCCTGAGGCGTCCTAAGTACAACCATGATAGAACAGGTCAGTACCACGCAGGGGTTTTTTGGCAGATGTGCAGGTGAATGAATGATTCTGTAGGTTATTTTAGGGGAAGCTGTATATGAATGCATGGTGCACAGTCAGAGCAGGCCTTTGTATTCAAACATAAACTAGTGGTGGAAATTCATTTTTATTTCACCGGTTCTTTACTGTTCAGCTACATATTTTGAGCATTGAAATTAGTAACTGTTTGCTCTCTTTTCCTCAGGACGTTAGGAGAAACCTGGCTTTGCACAAACATCAGCTTTTGCACACACCAGCGTTTGGCATCTGACCCCCCCCCCCCACCCCCCAATCCCAACCCAACTTCCACAGTTTTTTGTTGTTGTTTACTTGTTAAGTTCCAGAATGGCAAGGGTTGAATTGCCACATTTGTTTTATGCTTTACACCAGGACAAGATATTGATTTTTAAGGAACGAACCTGTACATTCCAGAGTCTGTTTGAGGCTTGCAATAAACAAAAAAACCCATCAGAACAGAAAAGTCAGGGTTTGATTGATGGTGAAAGACTTGCAAACACCTCTGATATTTGAATACATGGCACAGGCTAAATTCTGCAGCGTGGGTGTCACTGCCTGTTTATTACATATCAAGTAAATGGAGTAGACTTCCGAAAGTGACAATGGATAGCTACTTACTATCTACAGAAATAATCAGCTGAGCCACGGCCTGCCAGATACAGAAACATTTTTTTTAATTCACTCAAGTGCCTTAACACATCTCCATAGCTACAGGCTCACAAGGCTCTAGATATTTCTGACATATGCTCAATTATGAAATACTCTTAAAATGACATTCAAGGCTTAAAAAGATGCAGTATATGGTGGTACTGGGTGATCAGCTGAGGAGACTAAGTTTAGGAGTGCTAACTAAGTATTTGAGCTTCTCCATTTCAAGCTATGAAGTATAAAAAACGAAAAGATAAAACTTCAGTACCTTGCCTGGTGCTTTTTCAGTTGACCTCCAACCCAAACGATTGATGCACTGATTGTTTATGTAATTGTACTAACTGGGAATTCATAGCAGGCTCAGGAAACTAAAATTCAAACTTCCGGATAGAGAACACTGCTTTCAGACATTCACCGGTCTGTGGATATATTACAGGAAGACACGGCAGCTAAAACTGATCTTTTTACCTTGATGATTTATTGTCTTTTTAATGTTTCTAATGTTTGGATTAACATTCCTGACCTAAGAGTAGTCACTGGGAGTAATGTCAAGGGAGTAGTTTCTCAGTTGTCTTATTGCAGATTCGTCTTGTAATACTACATGTAGTCTATCGAACTGCATAAGAGTCGAACGAAAGCTTGGCAGATGGCAGTGGTCTGAGCTGCATGGAGCAAAAATAGTTTTTAAACACAGCGGAGGTGTTTGCAAGTCCTTCTCAATGTTTAGAGGATGAGATGTCTGTGGGTTTTTTCCTCATTAATGACGTTCTGTGTGCAAAGCATATACCTGATTTTATATAAAGATGTCAGGCTTGGTTGCTTTTGGAGTTCTTTTTCACAGATTTTTCTTGTTTTGGAAATGAGTGAATGTATGTAGCATAGATTAGTCAACAAAGTTCCATTTTTTTGGCTTTTGCTTTCAGCTGCCTTTTTTTTTAAATAGAGGAATGCATGGAAGGATCAGATTTTTTCCCCTCTTGTTCCCCCTTTTCACGGGTTTTGTAAAACATGGTATGACTTTCTAAATTACAGAATGAGTTTGGATTGAATATGAATTATTGTTATTTTAAAGCAAAACTGTAGCATCTTACTGTGGCAGCTGTAACTAATTTCCCCATCACAAATGTTTTTACTGCATAAGATTTTTTTTTTCTGTTTGGATAGTGAATAGTGAATACTTCCTGAGCCGGTCAGGGCGGTCTGGTGAAGGAACAGTTTTCTTTTGTTTTCAGCTCTTAATACACCCAACAAAACTTCTGGCTTGTGGGAATAGCTGGCTTTGCATCAGCGGTGCTATGCAGTGTGCTTGGAGTGGTTACAGATGATAAATTCCTTAAGAATGACCATAAGTATAATTTTGCCCGTCAAAGCTTTGACTCTGGAACCCTTATAAATGGATATTTTGGAACATTGTGTGATATGTATTTTAATATGTTCAAATTATCCATTCGTGTTTTACAACTAAAGCCTGGACTGAGATATTGGTCTTTGCAGCACTGATATGGCCAACTGCACCTTCATGTATTTCAAGCCTTGGCAGTATCAGTGCTGCAGGGACCAGCGCTGCGATAACATTGAACAAACCATATATTATTGTGCTGCCCTAGATTTAAAAAATCTCTTTAAATGAGAGTAGAATTATTCTCAGGGTCATTTTTCCCTTCATTTCATCCTCCAAGCATCCTCTTCATACCAGTAGTGATATTCTGAATCTATAAAAAGACAGTTTTCCTTCTGAGCAACCCCTTCATTGGAGCGATTGCGATTAATTTCTGTATGAATGTAAATCTGTGTGCACAGTTTACAGCAGATGTGACAAACAAATTGGGTGTAAGGTCTTGAAGGTTTTGGGGGATTTTTTTCTCCCTTCAGATGGGTGGTAATGTTGATTTTCAGGACTTAAGCATAACCAAAAAGTGTGTGTGTGTGCATGTGAGTGAGAGAGATGGGGAGGGACGGCAAGAAAGGGCGTGTGTTGGTTTGTGTATATGATTTGAAAATGCTGCATTTGTTACCCTGTATGTTTGTGTGTGTGTGTGTGTGTGTGTGTGTGTGTGTGTGTGTGTGTGTGAGAGAGAGAGTGTGAGAGAGTCTGTTGTGTTAGTATCAGTAATTACAGCTGGGGATTTTCTTAAGGGTAACGGTGAGAAATCTGAGCCAGTATCCTTGCAGAAGTGTTTAATGCTACTAGTTGTTATGCCCACACTGATCAACACAGAAAGGTGTTTTATTTGCTGAGGTAATACTTTCAAAGGCATTGTCAACGAACATCAAACACAGTTTCTATTGAAGTTTAATGGCTGGTAAAGCTTCAGTTTGCAAATGTTGTGAATTCGAAAGATTTTCTATTTCTGAACCAACAAACACTCAGTTCATCACTATTGGCTTGTTCGGGTTAAGCTTTTTTTTTCTGGGGGTGTGGGAGGGTGAGGTGTTAATGTTTGTTTAGTGGTTAGTGGGTCTTGATGATAAATCATTTTTGTTTGTGCTGTAGACATTTGGTGGGGGGGGCAATGTCTGCAGCAGTGATGGAACAAAAATGAATGAAAAAAAAAATGTCAGCATTACTTTTCTGTCCTGTTTTGTAGTTGTTGTACGCACCTCAGTGGCTGTCTCTCAAAGTATGTTCTTTTCAATATTTTCCCCAACTCTCGTTCTTTCATGTTCTTTTCAAACTGCCTTGGCAAAGAGTGAGAGCTTTGTTCGCTGAAACTACAACCAGGATGTGTACTTTCTTTGTTTAGTAGTTTTTTTCCCCTGTGACTACCACTGTGAATTTCATCCTGCAATTTTAGAAATTTATGTTGAGCTGTGTGCGCAAAATTTTAAATGCAATATAGGCAAATTGCCCTTTCTCTGCCCAAATTTGATTTCTATGATTTGAAAATCCAAACATCAGTAGCAGTAAGAACACACACACATTTAAAAACAATTGTTTCATCCCCACCTCACATTACAATGCCTCCGGGGCCCAAGCAGTAATATCTGGATCAGGTTCAAATCTGGGTCCTCACAGTCCGTACAAAACAGCTTAATGAAACATGATGAATTCCGAAAGTGGATTCCAAAGTAAAACACAACACATCCAGCATATGGCTGAAACTTGCCTTTGTTGTCAGATTAGGTCTTTATGTGCACGTTCTGTCAGCAAGTTTTCTGTGAACTCCTCTCTCACTCGGCAGTGTTTTAAAGTTAAGTGTAATCAGTGCAGGGGAGTTGTTCAGATGAAAATAAAACATTACCTGCATATCGGTTCCTGTGTTCATTTCACACCGTCTGATGCTGTTTGTGTAACAGTATGTCTTGAGTCATGAGAAAATCGTTTTCTTGAGCTAGTGTGTTGTATAGTACAGGTGAGATGGTACTGTTTGTGTTCAGTTAAGGTGAGGGCTATAGATTGATCAGCAATAACGTAAAAAAACACCTGCAGGCCCACCCCACCCCCAGGCAGATCTGACCCGTTGCTGTGGACCCCACAAGGCCTCTAAGGATGTGCTGTGGGAATCGGCCTTCAGGACACGGAAGCTTTGTTCTGTGAGGTGTGACCTCTATGGATCAGGTTAGTTTGTCCAGCGTATCCCAATGATGCTCAATTGGAGTGGAGGTTCACAGCCTTGAACTCTAATATTGTTCAAACCTTTCCTGAACAGTTTTTGCGGTGTGGCAGTTACACAGTGGCCACAAAGTGGTGGACTTGGTCTGCAACAATGTTTAGGTTGGTGGTTCATGTCAAAATAACATCCATATGAACGCCAGGATCACAGGTTTCCCAGCAGCACATTGCCCATGGCATCAGACCGCCTCTGCAGCTTGCCTTCTCATTGTGCATCCTGGTACTATCTTTTCTCATGTGTCAAATATATAAGGCTGTCAACATGTAAAAACAACAAAAAAAGAAAGAACAGGCCAATTTTTTCATTGTTCCATGGTTCAGTTGTAATGGCCATTGTAGGTGCCTCCTGAAGTCTGTAGGGGTCAGCATGGGCGCGTTGGTCTGTGGTTACACAGCCCTGTGCAGAAAGATGAAGTAAAACGTATCATTTGTCATACGTGAACTGCACAAAATTCTTCCCGTGTATTTTAACCCATTCACCGAGTGAAGCGGCAGCAGCCAGGAACACAGTGCCTGGGGAGCAGTGCGTAGGGATGGGTGCCACTGCCGGTCTTGTGATTCGAACCTACAACCTTCTGATCATAGGGCCAACTCCCTAACCATCAGGTCACCAGCTGTGATGCATTGTGTGCTCTGACACCTCTCTATCATAACCAGCATAAACAATTTCAGCAGTTTCTGTGTGATCGGAACAAACTGGGTTAGACGTCACACCCCATGCATGTCAGAGTCTTGGGTGCCTATGAACCTTTCATTGGTTCCCTAGTCGCCTTTCTTTGGACCCCTTTTGGTAGGTACTGATCACTGCATACTAGGAATACCCCAGGTTTTATAGTCAATCAGATTGTCATGCCATGTCCATTTTTTCTGCTTCAAACACCAACTTTAAGAACTAACTGTTAAAATAAGATAACATTTTACATCACGTTCAGTTACAAAGTAAGTGACACTTCCTCTGTATCAGTCCCTGTGAAACTTTGTATATTTCTTATATCACAGAAAAGATAATAGTAGCATTAAAATCGCACTTCTTGTAATCATATGTACATGAGTGTGGAGATATGGCAGTTACAGAAGACGATACTAATGTATCATTACTTTATGTAACTGTTATCAATGTAAACAGCAGAACTGAGGCCCTGCCATACAAATGTACAGGGACAAATTATATGGACAAAAATATTGGGACAAACCTGTTTTTTAGGGTTTGGGCTAGGACCTAGTGAAGATTAGTGCTTCAGCACACCAAGACTATTTGGACAACGCCATGCTTCCAATTTTGTGGACACTGTTTGGAGAAGAACCTTTTCTGTTCCAGCATGACTCCGACCCAGTCCACAAAGTAAAGTCCATAAAAACATGGTAGGATAAGTTTAGTGCGGAAGAACATGACTGGCCCACACAGAGCCCTGACCGCAAACCCATCCAGCACCTATGGGATGAACTGGAACAGAGAGATTGCAAGCCTGACCTCATAAATGCAGAATGATTGGGCATAAATTCCCACAGAAACACTCCAACATTATGTGGAAAGCCTTCCAAGAAGAGTGAAAGCTGTTATAGCTGCAAAGGGGACCAACAATGTCACTACGGTCCCTGTTGGAGTAATTGTCAGGTGTCCCAATACTTTTGTTCATATTGTGTAATAGGAGTGTAACACAGATTGTATTGATATAGATGTCATGACACACTCACAATATGTTCAACACAGTCCTTAATACAATTAAATATTATCACAGTATTTTGAATTAAATTTGAATTAATATTTATAATTAAAGATGAAAAGTGGAGTCCCTGCCTCGCAGCTGTTGACCCGGGGATAGTCTCCGGTTCCCCGTATTCTGTGAGGAAAAATATGTAACAGAAAATGAATGAGTGAAAAGAAAAGTCATGACTTAATTTAGTTGTGGGACATTTTACTAACGACACTAGACACAGAGAACACTGGGTTGTTGACTGGCACTTTTTGAACAATAATCAGTGGAGTTACATCAGATATCACCAATATTTTTACTGGACTGAACATTTTTCTCATATATCTATTCAAAAGGTTTATGGCTAAATATACATGACTGATTTTACCCAGAGATGTTTCCTTTTCACAAAAGAATAGTCTTTATGGACTTGTAATGAACAAAAGCCAAGAGGACTTTCTGATTAATGCCATCTTTACTTTTGGGACATTTTACATTCACAAAAAATGCAGTACCTAAATGTAGTGTCTTTCATAATGGATTTCACACATAAACGAAGTTAAAAACAACAATACTACTAATATTACTACTACTACTACTAATACTAATGTAGGCTTTTGAATGTAGGCTTTGGCTTCATTGACACATCAAGTGTGCCATAGGTGCCATCTGCTGACTGCATTACTCATTTTGCCAAAAGTACTGTTTATCGGCAGCCCTGTAAATTCACTCACCGCTGGAACTGTTGTGAAGCAGTCACGAAATATTCTGCCATCACAAAAGCACATACTTATTTCGGACAACATAATATCTGGGCATAATATCTCAGGTATTGTATGTAAAGATTGCAATACTAATGAACTACACATCCCAAGGTTCAATGCCCGAGCCACTGCGTGGGAGCTGCGTTAGTGACGTAATTGTGCGACTTAGTCCATTTTCGGAAAGACTTGTTAAAAACCTGACTGCTGCTTTTTACTGTCAGTAAACTCAACTGAACACGCTGACAAGTGATACTGTAGTACACACACACACACCTCACCCCTACTGTGTGTTCAATGATTAACCGTTCATTTTTATTTCTAAAGGCATTCCATTCTTAAGCCACAACATTTGCACAAAATAATTATGAGAATAATATATAAAATAAATTATACATTCGATTATTATTATTGTTGTTTTGTTGTCGTCGTTGTTATTATTAATAACATTATTAATAATAGTGCTTTATTGCCAGTGATATAATTACTGATATTATTATTACTTTAGTAGAATTATTATTATTGACACTACTGGCACATAACTACCCACTTCTACTTCCTACCTTTATATAAGTCTGCTGCTATATTTTATTTCAATATTATCATTAGTAGCAGTAGTATTAATATTAATATTAATATTATTGTTACTTGTATCTGTATTCACTCTATTTTACCTTATTTTATTGTTGGAGTTCTGTCAGTTCTGTGCATGCTCTCGCGGTCATGTCAATAAAGCTCTCTGAATTGAAGTGAAATGAGTTGATTGACAGTCGCCAGAGGCCTAAGCGTCTAATCAGAGAACTCCATAGCTGAGGTGGGCGGGTCCACAAGGGTTGCTGTTCATTACCGGGTGAGGACTTGTCCTCTGTGAGAGCTGCAACGTGAGTAATCCTCCATTCATTATGTCTTTAGGGTCATTGTAACGGATTATAATAGACGAGGTACATTTGTTTGTGTTGACCTGAGGACAAATACTGTATTCTCACATTTTAAATCCCGTTGCAGGAGTGGAACTCTGTTTAAACCGTTATTTAATGTCATTAAATGGCACACGTGTGTGTGTGTGTGTGAGGGGGGTTTCTGCTGCAGCAGTCCTTGACAGCCTGAATACTGTACACTGAACATGCTTTGTAGTGTGAAACGCCGCCAGTCCTACAAATAATACTTAAATTAACACACTGCTTTGTTTATTATAACTATATTGTAGCGTCATAAATGGATTGTCTTACGTTCGCTCCTTGTTTTAATTTAAGCTAACAATCCACCTTAATTGGAGCAGTAATCACACTCTGGAGCCTCATGCTGTTACTACTGCACAATTTAAGGTGGAACAGAAAAATTCCTTGGATTTAGGAATGCGCATTCAGCCTTACCAGAATCATTCCTTCTTTTGTAAACATTTTACAGTCTCCTTACTGCAGCGTTCTTTCCTTTTTTCCATTTGTAATCTCTCCCTTCTATGTCTCTTTTCTGTCTGTCTCTCTGTAGCCTCTTCTATCTTTACATATCTTCTTACAGTATGGGTAGTGTACTAGCAGCCAGTTCACCCAGTCCACCCCCACCTGTACCAGGTGGTCCTGGGTTGACCTCAGTGCCACCTGGTTTCACTATGCCCTCGGTCTCACCTGTCTCACCCACTGGTGGTGCTCCTGCAGGACAAGAGACTGAGCTTCCGCCACTCCCTAACCCGGGCACATTTGAGGAATGTCATCGGAAGTGCAAAGGTGAGTAAGATTTGTTCTGTTCTTTTGGTTTCAAGGCCTCAAAACAGGCCTCAGTCTTTGAGGTGTAATAGAAAAGAGCTTAACATTTATATGAAGCTCATGGCTTAGTTACTCTTTAGTCATTTTAAGTTTAGTCTATTGACTTCAGTTTCCCCTTCATACACCGTTACCTTCAGTAATAATGGATATTCATTCGTGATGCTAATAGATCCCAAATAATAAAAACGAATTACAGGAACACAGAAATGGAAAACTAAATGATAGGAGGGATACAAGCAAAAACAAATCGTCTTAACAGGTTGACACAAAAACATACAACTTTCCACGTAAAGGCTTAAGTCAAATAGCTTAATATCCAAATTTGTGAGACAACGCGGGTAAAAACATTGCTATCTCCCTCAGTGCAACACAAACAGTAATACATCAACAACAATGAACAGTATATTAGACCACATCCATGTGATTACTGATTTATCATTATTGTGTTTCCTAATAACATCTTACCTAGTTTTACAATAATGGAAATATGCAATACAACAGACCCATGTCTGACAGGATAGACTGGAGGGCATAGTCAAGTCTGTATCTTATGTTTTCTAGTACGTTTTCTAGTACGTTTGATTTAAGTGTTGTACTATGTTTGAAAGTGAACAAAGATCCTCCTTTTTTATTGTGCAAATATTTAACTATTATACTAACTATTAAAATTCTTCTAAATAAGACCTCACTTTAGAATCAGGACTGATAAATACTAGATCCCTTCAGTTACTACAGGCTGAAGTCTATGTACATATGAAGCGATCACCAATTACAGTATTGTGTAATTGACTTTGTGCTAAAAGACTTCTATGCTTGTGAGTAATGTTGTATGTTGCTCACATTTGCTGCCTTCGTTTTGCTTGTGCAATTACATTGTAATATTGAATAAACTGTAGGCTGTGGTTGTAGAGTCTCATAAATCTGTTTGCCTCATAGAGGTTTTCCCAATGCAGATGGAGGGAGTTCGGTTGATTGTCAACAAAGGCCTCAGCAACCATTTTCAGGTCAGTCAATTGTGTCAAATTGTGTTGGACAGGATTCTGTTAGGGTTTTTTTCTATGTCTGAGGCCTTTTGGATGAAATGGAACAGAGATTGTGAGCCAGGTCTTCTCATCCAACATCAGTGTCTGACCTCATAAAAGCTCTACAAAATGAATGGGCAGAGAAACTCCAAGATCTTGTGGAAAGACTTTAGAAAGACTGTAAGCCACTTTTGTGAGGGTACCTCGTTTTAAAGTGAAAGTGATCATTCGTTCATACGTGAACACACCACTGCACACAGTGTGAACAGCACAAAATTCACCCTCTGCATTTAACCCATTTACCAAGTGAGGCAGGGGGCAGCC
>JBBPDH010000136.1:5051976-5068300 GCA_037974565.1 Clupeocharax schoutedeni
ATTCATGGGGATGAAATCAGAGGGGTTTTATTTCTTGGTTTGTGACTGTTTGCCACAAAACAGAGTCAATTGGCTTACCAGACAAGGCTTAGAGTTCGTTAGCAATGTAATGTAAATGTAAATGTTAGCATTAATGCTAATGCTAGCGCTAATGCTAACGGTCAGACTTTGATACTTTGGCAGAAACAGAATGAACAAATAAATGGGTTACTGTGGTAAGAGAAACCCATTTATTTGTTGATTCTGTTTCTGCCAAAGTCTCTTTTACTTTGTCAGAAACAGAATAATAATTAGGATTAGCATTTCACCTCCTCAAAACATGGGGAAGAGAGAGCGTAGCCTGCAGAGTGAACACAGCACTTACTAGTGGTGTGGAAGGGAATTAAGTGAACTCAGCCAAGCAGAAGCGCTCTGGATTAGTCGTTTGAGCCAAAATAGCTGAATATTCGACCAAAAAAATTGTCGTCGACCAATTTTCATATTACATCGAATAATCGCGGCAGCAATACAGAGTTCTAGTCATTGTTTGTTGTGGCTTCATTAAAAACAATCACCCTGTGACTGTGGCTATGTGTTCAGCCATCCTTAACCATAAATAGTGTTTATTGAAGAGAAGAGGCGAATTAAGAGAATCAGAACAGACACTGGTTTGAATCCACACTGCAAGCAGGTATTTTTTTGGCCCATAGAACCAGTCTTGATATTTTCATTTTATTTTGTCCTGATTTTATTGTGCCAACCCTGATTTCAAGGCACATTTTTGATACTTAGTTCCTATGCAAGTATCTGTGCCTTGAGTTATTATTTTTTAATGCCACAATATAGAATGACACACATTTGTTCTGAAACTAAGGGGATTGTTCTGTTCTGTTCTGATTAGTTTTATCACTAAGATGGTTAAGAAATGTTGACAGTTCAATGTGAAATTTCATTATTATACATATGTTATACATAACAGAACCTAGTTTTGGGTTTTTTAATTCCATAGGAACAGTTGTGCTATCAGGCATACATAACACCATCTCTTATGATCTTTTAAGCCCTTACTATTGCTAGCAAACCTATGGACACAGTGCTGTGAATGACGAAGAAGCCTACTGCCCTGGAATGATTTCATGATATGAAAAAGACTGGGGGGTGCTTTTTCAGGGGTGCTAGTGAGAGTGCTGAACAATTTTTAGGGTGACTACTGCTAAAGTGTCCACATACTTTTGGGGTGGGGCCAGGGCCAGCTTGTGGCCATGGTAGTTATTTCAGTGAGGGGAAAGGCAGATATCACACACCTACAGCAGCATGGTTATCCAACTAACAAAGACGTACAACACTAGAGTTAGTGTGTGTATTCACACTCCACTCACACACATACCTCATGCCATCTACCTTTACATTTGCAACAGTAGCCTGTTAACTGGGCTGTTAGCAGCTAGCTGCAAAGCTAATGTTACAACCACATGCTAAAGGTAAAAAGCTAGGTAACCATATACAGCAAAGCAAAACAATCCCAAGAATTCCAGATTGGGTGATCTGAGCTGTTAATTCTCTTAATGGTAGAGCAGGGTGATCAAAGCACTCTTTACACCTATCACAATTTCTAGCCACTGCAAGACCATAGGCAGGCTAGGGGAACTTGTATTAATGTTCGAAAAATCTCATAAAGGGACATTTTTATGTTATGGGACCTTTAATCTAGATGTCCTTGGCTCTAACATGCATTAAACGCACTCCTAAATTTTCCATAAAATTATGGTTCTACAATCTGAACAACTTTCAAAGCTGTTGTAAATGCTATAAAGTCTCACCTGTGACCACCTCACAATTGTATTCTGTAATAATGCTTCAAGTTGCTAAAACAGTTGTGCTGTATATAGACTGTTGTGCTCGTTTAATGGAGCACATTGAATTGATAAATTAAGGACAATGTGTCAGCGCCAGAGACAATAATTTATCCTCTGTGTAGGGCACAGAACTTGAGTAAGTAGCCACTTCAGTCACAGTGCAGCCAGTCAGAGGTGTGTATGACACTTGGTGCAGAATATTTTTGCATTAAACTTTGTGTTATTGCCAAATATTCAGTATTACCAAAAAGTTAAGTAGTTGACATGACGTGATTGCAATACACAGTTATGGACATCCAAATGCTTTTGGTCTCCTTCAGCAGTCTGCACAGTAAAATGACATACTCTGAACAAACTACAATTCTTGGCACAATAATACTTCAGTTATTTGAACTTATACAGTAGATTATTCATTGAAAAAGTGTAGTAAGGCAAGTACAGCTCTTGTAAATACCTTTAATTTGCCTTGTTGGTTTATTTTTTGCATGTAAAGGTGATTTTTTTTGTGTGTTCTTTTATTCCAGCAGATTTCCAGATAATTTGTGAAAGTATCCACATTTTGTGAAAGTATGAATGGCAACTTTCCCCCCCAAGAGGGTTATAGACGTGAACTGGCGTGTGAATCTAATACCCCACAAGAATGCCAAGGACTGGATAATGCTAATACTGTTTTAACACATAAAGGAGAAGTAGCAGATAATGGGAATGATGGGGAAAGATCAGGAGATCTTTCCCGTACCATTTGGCCACCCGCAGCTCAAAACAAGGTACGAAGAAGTATAATGGTATTGTGAATAGTGAATACTTCAAGTTTCAGGCCATATTAAAGTTTTCTTCTCAAAAATTGTTTCATTGTAGGGAACAGACAAGAGAGATGGATTTTTCTCAAATGATTTCTCACCTGATTGCCAAGGAACCGTTACTGCAATGGCAGCCGATTTTGGAAATTATTCCTTTCACCAAGTCAACCCTGTTAGAACCAACATTGGACATATTGCAGATGAAGATGGAGAAAGGACAGCGGCAGAGAGGAGAGAAAGATACAATTTTGAGAATGACTGCGTAGCTGCTGCATCAACCAGTTCCTCACAGGTACTGGTTTAAGAAAGAGTAAATGCCTACTGGAAGTTATTCATAATACATTGTAGTTATTATTTCAAGATGAATATGTGTTATGTTTCATTTCACAGGACGAGGAACTGAAAAGTGGCAGCTCCTCCAACTGGATGTCTGTGATTAAAGAAGCTTTAGAGATGAGTAATGGAATAGAACTGGAACCGGATCTAGCTTGTAGTACCTCCATGGTTTATGAGGAACCGTTTCCAAGAGGAGTGGAACCTGTGAAGGACCATTTTGTTTCTGTAGATTACAGATGTCCAGATGCCCATGAAGAATCCAAGATAGAAGTGAACAGTGCTCAAGATTCATCTGTTGTTGTTCTATCTGATGCCACTAAAATATCCTCTGTTAAACTGAATCAAGATGTTCAGAGGGTAAGTTTTATTTATTTATTTACTACATATATAGAAGTCATAGTCATATATTAAGTCAAATAGCAGAATTCTCATTTTCATGTTTTTCATTTCCAGAAGGTGGATTTCTTGACAGATGATTCCTCTGTGAATGACAAGGTATTGAAAAAGACTTCCTTTGAGCAGTGTTCAACACTGGGATTTTGCAATACCACTGAGATTCGCACCAGAGAGCAATATATACCTGCAGAACACAACGAGGTTTCAGGTGTTACAATGAGATCCTGTTTGTCGGATGAGTTAAGTGCCATCAGAGCTAATATAGAAGAACAATCAAAAAATGCAGCAGACATTAGAAAGAACACAGAGGGCACATTGTTAGCAACTGCTTCCCAATTGAGAGACACATCCAAAGATGATCGAGATGACAGCCAGGCTAAACTTTGCGAGGAGTATTGTTCTAAAGGTAATGTGACCCAGAGACCAAACTTGGAACATGATAGCCCAAATATACAAGATAACATTGATCAAAGAATTTGGTACAACTGTGCTGAATCAGAAACGAAAAGGAAACTTTCCTCTTCAGAAGATCAGAAACCAGGTGTGTTACACGGTGGATTTGTGCCGATGGAAAGTAGCTGGAGCTCAAACGTTACTATTAAAGGAACAAGTGAACATAGTCATGTTCAAGATTTACCCTTAAAACATGAGCATTATGCAGAACACCACTCTGAATGTTCTACCTCTGTCACTAAGCTTGAGAATCTTGTACATAACCTCTACAAGATGGTCCCCCAAGGGGGATCCTTAAACATGACGACAAATGCTGAGTATACACAAACAAAAGGGGTTGTAGTCTGCTCTACTGTTCAGGACCATCAGAAGCTGGTTAAAATCCAAAAGATGACAAACAAATGGGACACAGGTACACACAAGAAAGCTCTGGAGCCCTCTGTATTACAACAGCCAACAGCTGAACCAGGTGACCGAGCTTCTGGCAAAATACCATCTGCAAAGGCAAATCATCATGTCTTTGAGAAGCGTGACTCATCAGAAGAGCAAATGACAGCAAAACAGAGCAGATCTCAACAGGAAACAAACAACTGTAATACCTCTGAATTTCCTCAGCAATATTCTCTCAAAAATGTACAGGAAAAACTACCATTTGGTACCTCTGAGCATGTCCCTCAAAACCCAGAAAAAGTACAGTGCAGGCAGAAAATACCAAGAAAAAGAAAAACTTTAGACTCTGAGGTATTAACTGAACAAGTGCAAAATCTCACCAGTGGAAGTAGAAAAACGAGTGGTTACACTCCAAAGACTAAAGTTGAGATTTTGTCATTTCAAAAGAAAGGCCTTACTAAGGAAGCTTGCTGCAACACAAGTGTCTCCCAGCGCACAAGGGAAAAGCTAAAGAAAGAAGAGAAAAGCAGTGGGCCAGCAAAGAAAACATCGATTCTGTCAGAGGAGCAACTGCTTATGTCTAATGCTATGGTCCCTACTATCAAACAAGAATGTGATGATATTACATTGATAAATGAGGACAAACATGAAGAGCAGACTGGCATCAATCTTCAGACTGTGAGCCAAACTGTGTCCCAGCAAGAAGATTGTCTTCCATTAGTCCCAATATCTGATGCACAGGGGTCTGTAAAAGTAAAAAGTCATGCAAAGAAAGCTAAAAAATCCCAAAGTAACAACACAACTTTTATCATAAAGGAGGAGGCTCTATCCTGTGACATTTCTGAGCCATTAGATTCCCTTTCAAGTTTGAGCCCACAGAATACCACATGGGAATTGAAAAGGAAGAACTCAAAAATAAAAAACAAATTAGCACCATCACGCTCTGTTCAAAAAGGTGACGTATCAACGGGGCTTTCATCACCCGACTGTCAATTTGAGGAAATTAACTCAAGCCCTGATGTTCAGAATTTAGAGATTAAAAAATGCACCAGAAGCCATTCAAACAAAGATATTAAATGCTTCAGTGCACCAATCAAAACTGAAGGCCAGGATTTTCTTGAGCAGCCAGTATATTCAGAAGGGCATGCCACGAGTGCATGTAGTGTTCAGAACACGCAGAGGAAGACGAAGTACTCAGGGATCAAGGCACCAGATTTGCAGCTCAGTTTGGAAAGTCCCTCAATTGTGACAACAAAAGAACATGACAAAGAGGTCAATGTGGACGCGAAAACGCCTCAGCCAGACAAAAAAAAGTCTAGAACAATTGATGCTCATTTGTCTGCAGAAAGTATTGAGAATTCATTTCAACCAGAGGTCAGAGACTACTTGAAGAAGTTAAGGCAACGAGCATCTACCTCAAAAAAAGAATTCTTTGTTTGTAAAACTACTGCAGAAAATGTAAAGTTGGAACCTGAATTTTACCCTGTTACTTGTGAAAATGCATCAGATTTTCTTAAGAATGAAACGGTTTCAAGCAGCCCAGAGCCTCACAAAGACCACGCCCTCAAACGTACTAAGAATGAGCAAAAGATGGATCATCTCAGGAGCATTAAAACTCCGAACACGCTGAAGGAGATGGAGAAGTCAAGGATCAAGGCACCAGATTTGCAGCTCAGTTTGGAAAGTCCCACAAAAGAACATGCCAAACAGGTCAATGTGGATGAGAAAACGCCTCAGCCAGTCAAAAAAAAGGCTAGAAAACTTGATGCTCATTTATCTGGGGAAATTCTGCCTGCCAAAATATTAGAGAATTCATTTCAGCCAGAGGTCAGTGACTACTTAAAGAAGTTAAGGCAACGAGCATCTACCTCAAAAAAAGAATTATTTGTTTGTAAAACTACTGCAAAACATGTAAAGTTGGAACCTGAATTTTACCCTGTTACTTGTGAAAATGCATCAGATTTTCTTAAGAATGAAATCGTTTCAAGCAGCCCAGAGCCTCAGAAAGACCCCACCTCCAAACATACTAAGAAGAATGAGCAAAAGATGGATCATCTCAGGAGTGTTAAAACTCATGTTGTGAGGAAAAATAGAGCTGGTCATGCTAAAAGGCGGAAGCTAAAGAAATTAGTCAAATCTTTATTAACAGTTCATGAGACATCAGAAAGTATTACTTCCCAAGATTCAACATCTCAAAATCCTCCTTCTATACATCCAGTAAAGATGGAAGTAAATTCAGAAAATACACAAACAGTGCACTTCTCTAGAAGATCGTGCCGTATAAGACAAAACAACCCATTTTCCAGTGTCCAATCCCGTTCTTGCATGAGTCCGGTGTTGTCACACACCTGTAAGAGTCCTGAGCGTGAGCAAACAATACGGTCTCATCCAGGATGTACCATGGACAATGCAGATAGTGAAACAATGAGCTCAAATAGTGCTGTTAACAGTGCTAGGCAAAAATCACCTAGAAGAAAATTAACACCGACAAGCGCAACAGTTCAATCAGACAACGTGGAAATAGAAAACCTGGACTCAGTGAAACAAGCCTCTTTGTTTCCATCAAAGAAGAAATCAAAATCATATGAATCGACAGTAGAAGAGCCAGTGGCTCCTGTAGAAAATGATGAACCACCACCTCAGGTGTCATGTCTTGCCAGTGCAGAAAATGAAATTGGATCTAGAACACCCCCAACTTTAAGAAAACAGAATCCAACGATTTCTAATACTTCTACAGTGATCAACGTTCCACAAGCTATTCCAGCCCATTCAAAGAAAAGAAAGGCGTCTAAACCAAACTTCAGTGTATTAAGTTTGAGGCACTCTAGAAGACTTTCAAAGTTTAACGCAGGCAAAATCAGCAGGCCTCAAAATTCTGGTCAAAGTGCAGCAGATGAGAGGATTTCAATACGTAGGCATTCAGCTGTATCCCAACAAGTGCACCAAATGGATATTAAACCACGCAAGACCAATAAGAAGAAAATTTCCGTGAAACCAAGCAAGCACAATAAGAAGAAAGCTGCCCAAAACAAATCCAACATTAAACACTCTCTGCGCAAGGGTCATGCTAATGTTAAACGCCGAAAGACAGATAAAGATGGTTCCTTTGTTTATTGCACAATGCGGGGCCGCCACCTAAATCCATCAAACGAAAATGTAAGAAGGCTAGCAACAAGCATCCCTCACAAGACAAGAAACCTAAAAAGTAAAAGGATTGCCCAGGATCTGACTACTGTTACAGCCACGAAAAAGATGGACAATCGCTCAGTTGCAAAGACACAGATTCGCCATGCAGAAAGGCATGAAGACAATTGTGGCCCGAAAAGGTGCAAATTAAGGCCACCACCCTTAGCAGGTAAACATGAAGGGAATTCTCATGTAAGGACAACGTTTAAGAATAAAAGGAGATGGTCACAAAAGAACACTGGACCTACAAACAAGAGGAAGCCGTCAAGCTGCCAAGTAAATTATTTGCAGCAGCAGTCGTGTAAAAGTGATGGATCGTTAAATAATTTTGAAGGCTCAGTCAAGAATCCTATACCTAATGAGGAGCTTTGTTTGAGAGATGTTGAAATAAATTCAACAAACGATTGCAATAAAACATTACTAAACACTGAGACTGAAGATGCTGACTTATCTTCCAAAGCAATGGACAAGGACGTAAAGGGGAAAGAAAGCAAAGAAAGGACAAGGCTGGGTGAAAGGAAGAATGAAGAAGGACTAAACACTGAGCCAAATGGTGGCACAACTTTTGAGTTGTCCATGCAGTCCTCGATTAATTCGAGAGGATTTAATTCCAGTGAGATCTGTGACCAAAAGATAAAAGAAGAAATGTCAAAGGAACTTGTAACCGATGCAAGTATCAGGGCCCTGGATTTGGAAATATTAGGAAGGGATGTTGGAGTTAATGAAGACATATTGCCACAAAATTCTGGAGGTCAGAATGAAGAAAGACTTGCACAGTCCTCTGAAGACGATATAGCACCACTGAGGAAGAGCTCATGTGCCCTTGCAGTTGAATGTTCTTTGGCTAATGAGGGCATCTTGCAGCAGAATTCTGGAGGTCAGAATGAAGAAGGACTTGCACGAGCTGATAAAGACTACATAGCACCAGTAGACAAGGGCACACGTGTAGCAAAAGATGTTAAAAGTAAAAAACTGATGTCGTTACCAAAATATTCAGCAAAAAACTGTATCGTTTGTAAGTACTGTGGCCAGTCTTTCCGTCATATCTCGGCATACACCATTCATCAACGCATTCATACTGGTGAAAAACCTTATAGATGTAAGCTATGTGGCAAGAGCTTTGCTCAGCTTTCCAAACTCAAAGTTCACAGAAAAATCCATATCCAGCCGGAAGCTCTGTGTTGTCCATGCTGCAGTAAAAAGTTCTCCCAAAAAAACAGCTTGTTATCCCATTTTAGGATACACTTGAAGGAGTCAAAGCAAAACAGTAAGCCAGACAGAGACATCCAGCGCAAACCTTCGGCCCTTTCAACTGGTTCCTTAAACAGCTCCACAAATCACATGTGCATTATTTGTGACAGCATCTTCCCAAACAAATTCATGCTGAAACTTCACATGCATATGCATGAAGAGAACCCTCTGTCCTGTAAGACCTGTGGAAAGGAATTTCAGAAGTCTTCACAGCTTTCGGCCCATGAGAAAACACATTGGCCCGTTAAACCGTATGCGTGCTCCATTTGTGGGAAGGGGTTTTCTAGGCTCACGGCACTGAAAAAGCACTCTCAAGAGCACACAGGGGAGACCCCTTTCTCCTGTTGCCACTGTGGCCATGCCTTCCGTGACCTCTCGGAACTACGAGTGCACCAAGTGTCTGAACGGTGCATTGTTAAAGGAAAATTACGTGGGGACAACTGTGACATTGAGGGCCTCCTGGTCAGTCAAGGAGTTGATGGCCAAGTGAATACACCTGTTTTTTTCAAATGCAAGATATGCAAACAAACCTATCAGAAGTGGTGCCAGTATACTCTTCACCTTGAAACCCACACTAAATCTCCACCCTACCTTTGCGTTGCTTGTGGGCAGACTTATGAGAAGAACTCTGAGGTCAGTTTCCATTGTAACGTATGCTGTCAGTACAGTGGCGAGGAAGTGCCTTGTAACGCGCCCCTTTCTGAAATTTTTTCCGTTGATGTTCAAAAAGACGCTTTCTCGCAGAATGATTCAACCTGTAATCCAGAGTCTCTCCAAGGCTCCAAAACAAAAAACATGCCTGTACCAAGTGAAAATAAATCCCAAACACCCGATAATCCTTTGCAAAAGGCAGACGTTATCATCCAGCTGTCTGAGTTTATGGAGGCTTCATCTTCATCAGAAACTGTACCACTGGTCAAGAATGATGAGGTGTTCATTAATCAGCATTCTGGTCTCCCATCACCTTTAGAAATGACCATTGTCTCCTCAAATGACTCTCTGGAAGCTACTAATCAGCAAAATGAGAAATACAAGAGTTTATGTGCCCACAAGCAGACACACCCCCCTCATTCTAAGCATTGTGGGAAGTCCTTTGAGAGACGGAGTAGACTTGGGTTGAACCAAAGGATCCATGGAAAAAGACGTTGCTATTCCTGTTTACAGTGCAACGTCCAATTTCGCTTCTTCGGCTCATATAAGGAACATCTGTTGAACCATGCTGGGGAGAGACCTTTTACTTGTCCTGTCTGTCCTGAAACTTTTGTTCATGCAGAGAGTGTGTGTGTTCACCGGTGTAAAATTCACCAGCCTGCAAAAGCCTTACGATGTGATGTTTGCGCAAAGACCTTTAATAACTTGAGGAACCTACTAAAGCACTGTCTGCTCCATAAAGATGCGGCTTCTCACCAGTGTCTGTCCTGCAAATTATCCTTTACAAATAACAAAATCCTACAGGAACATTTGAAAACTCACAATAATTCTGTTGATGTTCAACTCCCTGAAGTTCCATCAAAGCCATTGGCATTTCCACACAAGTGCATGAAATGTAAGGCCAGTTTCTCTACTGGGGAACTACTTTATGCTCATCAGACACGTCACTTTAGAGGTCAAGTCTACTCTCCTAATGTCAGTGAATCTACCTCATCCGTCTCAACCCAAAAACCTCATCCTCCGCCACTTCCTTCCACTTCCAGGCCTTTGGTCCCCACTCTTAACCTTGATGTCATTCCGAATGCGAGCCTTTATACTTACCCCCACCCAGACAAGCTCTACGTGATGCCTAGCCTGTCAAGAAGACGTCCCCAGATCATTTGTTTGGACTCTGAGGATGAGGAGAACCTGCAGCCAGCAAGCAGTTCTCATACTTCTGGCAAGATTAGCATACCTGGTAGAGAACGCTCTGGGCAAATAGGACTGGAAAGGACTTCCATCTGTTCTGAAACTGACAACTCGCACCTACCTCAGTCTTCACAAAGCCCAAAATCTCCACACAGTCAGCCTCAGTCCACTGAATCCATGCCAGCGACCAGCACACCAAGCTATATCAAGGACAAAGCTAGTCCGAATTCTGAGACTGAGACAGCTAATTTTGTAGAAACCATTGTTTTTATAGAGGATCCAACCACCACTGCAAACACAGAGGAAACGCAGGAGCAGAGTGAGAGTTTTGAATGTGTAGACTGTTCCTACAAAACAAGCAGTCTCATGGGGTTACATGAGCATCATTTCCTTCATGCTTTAGGAAATAGACACAGAGACAAATTAAGCTTTCTCTAAGTGTAATGTACCACTTTCATTAGGACATGCAGATATCATCTCTGGAAAACAGAACTTTGTTATTTTGCAGTATTGAATGTTACATTTAATTTGAGACATAAAGCATCTATCAGAAAGGTTGCATAACACACTATCACCTTTTGTGCAAAATGGGTTTCCATGTTTATTTTATGATTGTATTCCTCAACATTACAAACCTTTTGGTGTTGAAAATATTTTACACTCAGTTACAACAGAATGTAATTCACTCTTTCTCACTTGGAACCATTCTAGCAGTTCCCCCACTTTTCAACATAATTTTTGTCCCTCTTCATGCTTTTCCCCTCCTGGCCAATAGCAGAGATATAGAGCCCTGTGACACCCCCCTCCCTCAAAATACTTCTAGGACCCATGCATGGAACTAATATTTTTGTGCTTTACTGCTGTTGACATTGTGGTTCATGTAGCCGATATCCGCATTGAGAAGTCTGAAATCATGCCTTTATATCGTTTAAGAACCAGTCTACATAATTTTATATACCATTTGTATTTCAGAACTTTTAGCCAAAACAGACCTGTACATATTGTCACAAACCTGCACTGGAAAACCTTTACTAGGAAATAAAGTTTTGCATTACATAACTATAATTTCTTACAAGACTTTATGGGTAAATACTGTATCAGTAAAAAGATAACTATTACCGTGTATAGATGGAAGCTGTAGAAAGTTTGTGTGAGGTAAAATGAACACAAGCATTCCTGTAGTTTTGAGTTTTCTGTTTATGTAATGTACATGTTTTTTTTTCTGAAAAGTCTTTACAGTAGAATTATTTTTTAAGAAATACATTTTTTCCCTTCTCATTTTAAGCTCTAATAAAATCAGTAAAACCCCACACTGTCAGTTCGTGAGTTTGTGGCTATTCAGTGGAAAGAGTGCTACCTAGAAATACTTGGGGATTTCATTTCACTCTGACACAAAATTCAGTAGGCAGATGAAGTAAAATTGAGCAATGAAGAATATAGTTATTCTTAAACCAAATCTTTAATGGCAATAAGAAAGAAAAAAAAAACAAAAGTCAGCTGCGAACATAGTAAGAGAGAACAAGCGACCACAAAGGGAAAAAAAGTAGTTAGCAAGCTATGTGTCATTTTTGCAGTACCACCTTTGCCAGCACATTACTGACTAAACTGGTACGCATCCAAAGTTGTTTACAATGTTTTTAGTGCCCCAATGATCATTCTACAGCCGGTCACTATAGAAGCCTGTATTTCAGATACATTTATGGGGCTCTCTGTTTTTGTTCAGAGGGGATTTTTCTCATCTTATTTTCATCAAATAGGCTGTATCAAGAACATTTGGTTACAATGTTTTATTTCTTCTTTTCCTCATCTTTTTTGCCATCTGGTTTTGTTCCACTTTGAGAAGCCAAGGAGCCCATAGCATTGCGGATGGCATCATTGTTGGGGTCTACACCAGGCAGGTTCTCCAGTACACTTTGGAGGAATTCTGGATCCTGCATTACATCATAGTCGTCCTCTTCCTATTGAAATAAAGAAATGGAGTGAGCAAGGATGAGATTTAGGATCAAGGTAGAAGTCAGTACAGTACAGGGATTACATTACATGAGCACACGCATATAATGAAAAATCGCGTTGTGTGTTTTAAAATGCCTATTTTAATAGTGTAAACCTAAAAATGCCCCCAAATGTGCTCCCAGAACACTTTAATTTCATTTCAAACTCAGTTTAATACATTACCCTTAAAGAAAATGTAAAGACAAACCCGAGGTTTAAATACGGAAAAGTCACGAACGAGAGAGAGACACAGAGAGTAAGAGAGAGCGAGAAAGACTCCAGAACGAGTGTGAGATCAAGAGATAGAGATACAGAGAGAAAGTGAGAAAGGTTTAAAGTCCCGACAGCCATGCATGGGGAGCCAGAAGAACTAAAATGTAAAAAAAAAAAAAAAAATAGCCACGCAAAAAGCCAAAAAAAGAAAAAAAGCAGAATACTTGCAGGTTCCACGTTGTTTTGAATATTTCCACGTAAAATGATCCTTTTCGTTCTCAAAAAAAAAAAAACGCATGTGACTGTATCCGCGAGTCCCGATCCATGTAAACCTAGGGGTTTACTATACTACTATGCCAACAATACACTGCTGTTTTTGTTAGGTGCATTTACCTTTGCTGATTCAGCTGTGTCCATTGGAGCTCCTGTGTCCATTGACTCACCAAACTCTGTAAAGCAACCATGGACCGAATTAAATGCACACAGCATGAACCAGGTACACTGGTCCAACTCGTAAAGTTGGTCTATTTTCAGTAATTCAGAGCAGTAGTCACCAACCCAACTGGCATCCAATCTGCAGCACCCTCCCCTTACTTAACAAGCCGGCCAATTGGGCAGTTTTACAAGCCAGAGCAGGTGTTGCAGAACGTGACTGAAACTGAACATCTCCAATACCAGGGTTAGTGACCACTGATTTAAAGGAACGAAATATTAAAATATTAGGAACTCTGTAGAATGCAGATCATTTGGGGAAGGAAGAGACAAAATTGTAAATTTACCTCCACCAGCCAGTGACATCTGCATGGCATAAGCAATCTGCTCCTCCTCAGTCATGCTGCTGAAGTCTGGTAGTGACGCCACACCCGTCTCCGGCTGAGAGACAGACATCTTGAGCAAAGCTTCCTCTGATTCTGAGAGAGAAACACATTAATGCGTAAATGGGTGACTTTGGTTTGTACCTGGACCAAGTCACAAACTAAAGACTACAAAAGCAGAAAGACAATCACTTCTGATGTAAGAAATATAAACTAAATCTACACTCATCAGATTTCATAGGAAAAAAAGTTGTCCATTCTCTAGATGCTATTATGTTGGACACTGCTTACATATTTTAACATGGGCACTGAAATGAAAAACAAAATGATCGCTGACTGTGTGAAGCAGGTTTCCGCCTCCAACTGAATCCTTACCATCAGCAGTAGGGGTGGGAATTCCTGCCTCAGCTGCTGACTGGGCAGCAGCTCTGCGAGCCTCCTCCTCCTGCCGCTGTCTCTGCTCCTCCATAGACACGCGGAGAGCCTAGAGAGAGATTATTGTAAGTATGAATTAAGTTTTTAAATGAACTACATCTGGCTACATTGACAAGTACTGCTAAACTTTATTTTTGGGCCTACCACAGAGCTCAAATGTACATTTTGACAAATTCCTAAAGCTGCTATGCTTACATTGCTGCATCTGTTCATGGCTCAGACCAACTAGGAAAGGCCTCCCTTTAGTGCGGGACAAAAACAGAACACCTACATGTTTACTCATGACATCTTACCAGAGCAAGTTCGGGGTCGGCACTGGGGTCCACTCCAAACTCAAAGTCGCTGGCGCCAAGACCCATCATGGTGCCACCCTCACCTGCCAGGATGGGGGAGGAGAGGAGAGCGTCTGCCAGGCTGGGGCCCGGGGGCACTGTGACCAGATGAGAGCCTGTGCCCTCCTTGCCATTCAGAGTGTTCACAAATGCAGTCAGCTTCTCAGTGTTCACCTCCTATGCAATGAGAACAGGTGAAAAGGATAATGAGGTAGCAGCACGTTGTCAAATGAGTGAGATCCAGCGGGAGCATAAGTAATAAAAGAAAAGCCCAGGGGAAAAAAAAAAAAATCAAACATCAGTTTTCTCTGATACAATTTTCAGTTTTTTTTAATTTCCCCAAAGACGACTCAGACAATCATGTCAAATAAGCTTTTAAAAGCTATGTTGAAATATTGTTAGAATGATAAAAATAAACAAAATTAGCTGAAACAGGGCTTTGTCATGACATACAGGGACAGAAAACAGCCTCTGTCATTTGAGATACTTCCATTTCATTCAACTACTTCAGAAGTGCTCTGTCTTTTTTTTTAACATATATTTTCACCATATGATACTTAATATAGTAAGGGAGCCTACAATTAAAAAATTAGTAAACAACACTGAAAAGGAAACACTATAAAGGCAGCATTTATGGTTCAATAATGCATGCAAACATGTGCAAGATTTCTCCGAGACTAATGATACGGAAGGTAAGGGTCAGTAGTCAGGATGACCTGAAAACAGCTTTAAGCACAGTTACATAGAGAACACACAGTTTTGAACTGGACCACAATCATCACCGTTTCTAGACCCTTCTTCTAAAAGAACTATAATGAAATATATCATTGTTGATGAATAAGAACAAGACAAAAATGTGGTTTACAAAATAAAAATTATGCTAAAATGTCCATTTTTGCTGACTAAAACGAGACGACACATTATTTCCTGTATACGTTTTTTTTTGGGGGGGGGGGTGTTATGGCTATATCCCAATCCTTTTGTCCTTCGAGAGCCACTGTGAATTAAGTCTAGAGTGCTCAAAATTATTGGGACGCATTGCCAACATAGTTCAAGGGAGAGAGAAATGACACATTTTGATAAGCAGCCTTTCCCATGTCCATTCAAAAAAGCTGATCCTGAATTGTTCTGATGTGGTTGTGTAGACTATATTTATTGAGGGGGGAAAATCTGGTAAGTTTTTTGCCAATAGACACACACATTTTCATTTTATTACCAAAACTTGTGATGTTATATTTAATTTATTTATTTTATTTAAATTTGTGTCTAAAAAAGTTCTAACATGTTTGGTTGGCAAAATAAGTAGATTCATGTAAGAACTTTCATTGACTAAAACTAGACGAAAATATTCATGGATAATTATTAACCAAAAGAAAACTAAAATGCTCAGACTAGACTAATAATAACTAGAAAACGGAAAATTCCTGAAGAAATTTTAAATGGGCCTGCCGCCAAGAAACACCATTAGGATGCAATAAAATGTGCAGGTGTGTTGTGTGCACATGTGTGTGTGTGTGCGTGTGGTGTGCGTCTGCATGCGCGCGTTTGTGAGTGCGTGCGTGCGTGTGATTGTGTGTGGTGTGCGTGTGTGCGCGTGGGTGTGTGTGCATGCGTGTGCACATCGGTGTGCGTGCGTGCGTGTGGGTGTGTGCGTGCATGTTTACGTGTGTGTGCGTGCTTGCGTGTGAGTGCTTTCGTGTGCGTGCGTGCATGCATGTGCATGCGTGCGTGCCTGTGTGCGTGTGTTCGTGTGTGTACGTGCGCGTGTGTGCTGTGTGTATATGTATCCCAATACATTTGTTCACAGTGTTTTGTGTGACAGCTCTGTTCCAATACTTTTGTCCACTTTGTGCAGTTTTCACATGTATATGTCGTTGGGGGCGTGGCCTGAGGTCTCATATGAAATTTCCTGAGGTCTGGTCACAGTATGTAGACTGAGACACTGTTCTCCCAAAATTGCATTCATTTAAATGGGAAAAATGAATGCAAGTGAATGGGGGAAAGGGATGAGGGAGACAAGGAAAAAACGAGTGCAGGTCATCACGGACCAC
>JBBPDH010000136.1:5115122-5129542 GCA_037974565.1 Clupeocharax schoutedeni
AGATGATTACGGCAAAAAAATCATACTGAGGAGGAAACATTTTAGAGTGGTACTCTGGTGGTTGCGGAGCTGATAAGAGGAGAAATCTGAAGACATGATGGACTGCTATGACACTCTTCTAATCTCTTTAGGAAGAACTTGTCTGAGTGTTTGTGCACCCAGGCTTGGTTAGAGGTAATGGCGACTGGGAGCTAAGCTAATTATGCCGCTAAACACCTGTCAGTTTACAGAAGATGTCAAAGGTTACGATGTGATAGGTGCGATCTTGACCTCTAAGACGCACACATATGTCGCATGCCACACTCCAACTGCTAGCAGAGGTTCAGTCACCATGATATATTTAGTCTGAGAGTCAGAGGATGTGTTTATTTTTGATGCTGCCACAACCTATGATACCACTGAACAACTGAGTGTATCTTTGTGGTTTTCGGGGAAGCTGCTGCTATGATTAAGTTGTCCTTCAACTCTCACATTCTTGTCATAATTGTATCTTATGCTGTAGTGGCCCTGCTGGGGCAATTACTCGAGGTTCTATTTAAAACACATTCCTTTCTGGTCAAACTGGTGTGTCTGTCAGCATCAGAGCGCATGGCAATTAGCGAAGATGTCTTGTGTTTAATTATACAACATCTTTCGGTGAAACCTGGCTTGTCTATGTTTCTAAACGCATCCGGATCCATTAGGCACATTTTTTGTCTTTGTCGAGGACTCGGAGGTAAGCGATAGCTTGTCTGTGGGGTTTTATCTAGGTTTTAAATAGGATTGGAAATGACAGCTGTAACAGTGGCAACCCACACTCAGGTCCTATTGGGAGCAGAACTTATTGCCCCAGCTGACTGACCTGGGGTTGCTAGATTGCTGAAGGCAATAAATCTTCCTCAGATAGCACTGCACTGATGTGAATGGGAACAATGGGCCATTCCACAAGCTCAGAGTGCACGTCTGCCATAAAGAGAAACAGGAACGTGCTTAAGGCCTGTACATTCAGTGCTACAGCTACATAGCTAAATTCACTTAGACATGATATCACAGACATTGCTAACACTATAGAGAAATTCGCCACATGCAGTACACATACGCAAAACCTTCTGTCTCTTCATCTCTCTCAACACACACACACACACACACAAATGGCAAAGCCCTTTCCATTCAGTCCCTGGATAACGTGAAGGCCACACACACAACAGGTGTGCCTGCTATATCCAGAACACTGTCACAACAGTTAATCATGGACAGTGAAGTTATAAATGGACGAGACAAAAGAATGGGAAGAACAAACGTCAGTTGTTCTAATACAGTTATGGTACTTCTTTTAGCTCTGCGGTGTAACATATATGCTAAGCTTCTAATGGGTTGTAGATTTTACTGTGTAAGTGGTTTGGTGGTGAACATGTATGTTTGCTTTTTAGCTGCAAGTAAATCAATGTATTTATTAAAAGCCTGGGAATATAAAGGATGATCTAAGGTCAGGTTATCTATGATCTGTTTGCTCATCCTTTCTGAAATTTGCTATGCATAATGTTTACAACCATATATATTACAGCGAACCCAGACTGAGCAAAATGTTCTTTGTGTGTCACTGAAGATCCACTTCTGGGTCCCTAAAAAGCATTTTAATAGATGGAATGTGTGAGCCTAAAGAACCTTTCTGAAGTTTAGTGAACCTCCACATCATGTTGAGGCTCTAAACCAGCTAAATGAATGCTGCGCAATGAGCCGTGCTCAAATGTGCAGGAGAAACATTCCATAGATTATTTTGTTTCCAGTGTATGTTGAAAGTCCTGTCAGCTTAGTGCGGGAGAACATGAAGCCAGAAGAAACTTTGCTATGCCAGGGCACAGCCAGCACTGTGCTAGGAAGCAATTCAGGGGTGAGGAGATCCATCAGATACCTTTAGACACATTGATTTATGACCCTGGAGCTAAACCAGCAGTGGCTTTGCAGTCATTCCCATCCCCCTGGAGCGCACACTGCAGTGGCACAAAATAGGGCCCTGTGTCACCTCTAAGGCACTTGAGGCTGGGCAGTGGAAAAAGGATGGACCAAGTAGAGAGACAGAGGGAGAGAACAAGAGAGAGCAGGAATAAGGTACAGAGGCACTGAGACAGAGGGTGTAACAGTGAGTGGAGAATATCTTGATGACTTCATGGCCAAAAGGGACAGAGGCAACTGTAAATTAATAAAGGGATAGAATGTGAAGAATGGAGGGGTGGGGTAACTGGAATGTGGGAATGAACTGCTGGGTACTTTTATGTGTGTGTGTGTGCGCGTGTGTCTGTGGTACACTTGGTGTGTCTTGTAAATTTGTGTCACTCACATCAGCGGCCTTCTTCTCGGCTATCTCCAGTTTCTCCTGGGCATCTTTCAGGGCCTCAGAGTATTTATCCAGCTCATCCTCAGTGGCTTTCAGCTTCTTCTGCATCTGAATCAGCTCATCCTCATGCTTGGGTTGGAGGCGAGGAGAGAAGAACAGATTAAAAAGTGTGAAATGTTATCACTATTATATCACATATACACCACCTCCCTCCCCTCCTTCCATTGCCCAACCTAACTTGGGTAACATGGCACTTCACTGCAACCCCGCCCCAGCTGCAAGAGAGCTGTGCAGGCCTCTTGCAGCTTTACCTTTATGTCCACCATAAAGGTAAATATCATCCCTCTCCCCTTCCTATTCATTTAGGAGTTCATTTAGGGTTTTTCCTTGCCACTGTCACCGTTACTCTTGGCATGCTCATCAGGGGCACACATTCACACACACACATTCACACACACATATTTACTTCACATTTATTTCATTTTGTAAAGCTGCTTTGTGACAATGACCATTGTTAAAAGCGCTATATAAATAAAATTGAATTGAATTGAATCATGTAGCTGCCTGCTAGTTCACTCCTTCCCCCTAAATTCTTCCATAATCAGATCACAGCCTTCAGATGGCCTCGGCTTTCATCGTCCTGTCTATGATTACTCGCAGCACGCACCGGTGGTCAGCTCTTCTTTCTGTGTTGGTTTTGAGTTGTCAGTGGCATTTCAGCGGCTCCTATGTTTGCTTTCAGGCCCTAACTGAACACACTTATCACTCCAAATGTCCCCCCCTGCCCAGGATGACTAGATGGCCCTTCACACCACGTCCTGAATTTATGATGGTGTCTTAAAGGTTGACTTGCCACAATATTTAATGAGATATTAGCCAAAACTATTTTAGCTTCTACAGCCTCTATACTGAAGTGGATTTAAAGCAGCTAAGAACCGACATGCATCCAGGTCACTTTGACAGATGCATTCAAAAAGGAAGAAAAGACTTGTGATCCAAAGGATATGTCTACTGGATATTAATCCACAAGCTTGGATTTTATTACTTGGCTTTTATCACGTTTGAACTGACATTTGACAAATCAATTCTAAATGAGTTATGACCAGTGTCTGCTAGAACGTCTGTACAAATTTTATTGAAAAGAAACAGATTTTGACACATTTCAGATCCTAGTGTTATTCCCTTCTTCTCTCATTTACCTGTTTACTTCTTTCCTCTGCTGCTTTCCTGTCAGTCTCAGCCTGCTCTGCCTGGTCCAGAGCATTCTCCTTATCCAGCTTCAGCATCATCATCTTCTTCTTGATGGCCTCCATCTTGAATTTGGTCTGTAGCACTCACTGGATGAAGAAAACTGGATGAAGAACTTGAGTGAATGGAAGCAAAGAGAAGGATGGAGCTCAACAACCTTGCAGACTGAGAGTGAGAGGGAGTAAAAGAAAGAAGGAGAGAGGGACGGAGTGAAGGAAAGAGAGCCCAAACTCAGCAAGAGAAAGGGGAAGGGCCTTTATATGAGGGGGAACGTATTGCTCCTCCCATTTGAATTAGGCCACACCCCTACCATTGCTCCACCTAGTATTCTCTCCTAGTCAACTCACCTAATACAGGCATGAAACTGATCGGGTGGACCATATTAATGGCACTTGCTCTCATTTAGATCCCATTGTACCACTTTCTGAAAGAGTCATAGCGAGTTGCCACAATGTGTTTGATGTTCTCAAGACCGATTTCTTTCATAACATCTTTCCTGTCTTTGTCAACATAGCTCTACTCCTTATAGTCTCTTCTTTATGACTTTCTCCTTCAGTCATTTTGTCTGGCTGGTTTTAAGCCATGCTGTGTACTCAGAGGAGAGAAGCTGTGAGAATTACATGGGCCAAACGAGACAAAAGAAAGGGCAGAGTGTGATGGACAGAGCAAGGCTTTTGCTATAATAAGACAAAGCCCTTGCTTTTGTGACAGGCACAGGTGTGTGTGTGTGTGTGTGTGAGGGAGCGAGAGAGACCCTAGTACCCTCCCCAGCCATGCAAAGCACTTATGGCCTGTCAATCGACACACCGATCACTTTACATTTTGAGTGTCAGCTTATATTTGCTTGACTACATACAACATCTTTTAATTTACCATAGAGGTCCTTGTACTTAACTTAAGCTGAACTCGACATCACTCCTTATAACTGAAAAGTGTTCTTTATGGTGTTATAATGGCAGATATGTTGTAGTGTTGTTAGAACCCTTGATCCTCCGTCGCTCTGTGGTGGGTCTTCAGCCAGTTCATTATGCAGCAGATGCTGTGTTGTAAATAGGATCGGTGTAAAACGGAGCCATTCTGAACGCTGGTTACAAAAGCGGTATTTGTAGTGGTTCTTCACATGACACTTAACTTCAAGAAGATGTTCAAGCTCAATCCATGGAATGCGCCTCAAACTGGCTAAAGGTGACCTGTGTATTTTAGGTTTGGGGGGGTTGAGGAAATCACAGGCCTCATTTTAGGACAAAGGTTAAACACAAGGTTAACTTTTAATAAATCACAGCGGGGAATTTCTTTGTGTTTAGGACCAAATCGATGACTGGAAATGAAATTCCAAATTGAGCCTCAACCAACAAGTAATAGAGCCATTAAATTAATGCGGAAACTAGTACTAGAGCAAGACCACTGCAGTTTCCTCCACAGAAAACGGATCAATTCCAGTTGTTCTTAAAATGTAATGCTCAGTTGTGTATCTACATTATCAATTTATTTATATGTACAGTCCAGGAATCACTGAATATTTGGAAAGTTCTTTCCACTTCTTTCTTTTTGCCTGTTTCTTATCTATTCTATCTTTCCTTCTGTAGAACACACATCTCTTCTAATGAGTGATGAGGTAGGGACTGTGTGCGTACTTTGTGTGTGTGTGTGTGTGTGCGTAGAGGGGAATGCGGTGGAGATATTAATACCTGTCTCTTGGCTGACATTGTCTACTGGATTAGTTACTGGCTGAAGTGAAAGATCTAGATTTCAAATGGATCTCTCCTCTTTTCCGAAACAAGCGTGTGTATTAAATGGTGCTTGATTGTGTAAAAATGCTCTCTCTCTGTATGGCAAATGTGAAAGCGAACCATTTATCATGCACGGACACACCACACCACAGCACAGAGTGTGAAGAGTAAAGCAGTGGGCAGCCGAACATGGCACCTGGGGAGCAGTGTGGGGATGGTACCTTGCTCAGAGAAACCTCAGTGTTGCCACTAACCCACAAGTTTCTGAATGCAGGGGCAACTCCCCAACCATCAGGCCACCAGCTGCCTGGAGTGTTTGTTTTTTGTGTCTGTGTGTGTGTGTGCGCCTGCGCACGCATGTGTGTAACAAGAGTTAAGAAAAGCTACATTTAGACAGTAATTTGGCTTGTAATGACTAAGCTTTTGGAGAAGGTCTGACTCCAGGTGGTCCAGTAATACTGACTATTACTCTGCTGCTGTCTTCAGTACACACTCTGCATTCACTCTGACAGTCATGACTGACTGCCACCACACTGCAGCAAAATCAGAGATCTCATGACAGCTGCCGGATGAACATTAGTCAACACCATATTGTTGTCGTAGTAAATCCTCAAAACTCTACTTTAGTGCAAGTGGCACCACTGAGGTACCCTTGAGCAAGGAACCGACCCCACACACTGCTCCCCGGACAAAGTGTTGCTCCCTGCTTCACTTGGTGAATGTGTTAAATACAGAGAGAGAATTTTACACTGTTCACACTGAGTGCTGTGGTTTGTTATGACCATAAGGAGTCATTTTACTGTTACTTTATTTATTCATGCTGTTTTAAAATGCTCTAAGAATAAGGAAAGCTTGGCATGTTTTAATGGAAAAAAATATGAAATACTATTTAAAAGTTTAAATACTAATAACATACATCAGATGTTAATTTTAGTACATTAATGCATGTTAATAATGGGGTATTTACTGAAGTTTGTATTTTTTCTTTGGTCTTTTTTTTAATGAAATTTAACAGACAGGACAACATAAAACATCACTGATAATAAACAGTCCTGAACAGCATGGCAACACTTCACAGTGCTGTCCGAGTGTGCGAGTGAAAATCAGTGCAGTAGAGAAGAGAACATAGTGCTTTTTAGGTCTCAAGGTTATGTGCATTTTTTTTTTTATCAGCTCTTGTCATTCAACATGTAAGGTTTTAAGCCACTAAAATGCTGTGCTTGACAAAATAAACCCATTTACATCACACCTGTCTCATTTCTTTTCCTGAGAGCAAACTAGAAGGAGACTTATCAGAACTGCAGATGGAGTAAAAACGAGTAAACTGGAGTCTCCAAAAGAATCTGGTGTTTAGGGCTGAGACAAATCAGCTCTAAGTATGATTAACATTTCTTTTCCCATATAAGTTTGTCGCATTAGAGTAGTAAAAATGTTTTTTTGAATCACTTTTCCTTTTTCAACAAACGTATCATGATACTGCCAGACATTTTCACAATGCACAATGTCTTTTTTATTGTTTTTGTACAAATTGAAATGAACAAAAAGAAGCAGGAGAGCCTAAAATTCTGTCCAAATGACCATACAGTATAAATGAAATTTTATTGAATGTCTCACACAAATCTAATCAAACCAGAGTAATTATGCTGTTTATGAAACATGCAGTTGTTCAGCGCTCTTTAACTACTGATGACATTATTGTGACAAATTGTGAAGTAACTTATGACGATAAATATGGTCCTATTGCTCAGCCCTACTTGAAACTCCTGAAAGCTTTTCCTTCTCCTATTTTGGAGATATGAGGTTTTGTCAGGAAAGTGGTGAAATATTGGTGAATTGTTTTCGGTCCATAACCAGCAACTTTAATAACAAGTACTCTTCAG
Source organism: Clupeocharax schoutedeni (assembly GCA_037974565.1). Classification (NCBI taxonomy): domain Eukaryota; kingdom Metazoa; phylum Chordata; class Actinopteri; order Characiformes; family Alestidae; genus Clupeocharax; species Clupeocharax schoutedeni. Next base: position 5,122,295 of record JBBPDH010000136.1, read on the forward strand.
TCATGTTAGCATTTTCAGCAATATTTAAACATATCGATATCATTTCTTTTTCCATACAAACCCTTTCAATAGAAACATAATATCTGACTTGGGAAGAATTACAAACCTACAAACTTATAATAACCTCTGCATTTTGCTTCCTGAAATCAAAGCTTAAAATATTTCATGTTGATACAGACAGCCAAATGCAAGTGGCACTGTCAAATCAAAGTAGAACATTCCAAAGCCAAAAATGACAAAAAGTGTGGGAGCAATTAGCAGTGTCCCAAGATGAGGCAATTAAATCAGTTCATATATACAATCTAGAAAAAAAATGACCTGGGTTCAGCAAGTCTTTCACTCCGAGCTAAAACAACCAGCAACTATCTACAGCGCACCTCATGCCTACGTAAAGCTTACTCAATTAGTGTACTGAAGAACATGAGGCTTCATATTTCACTTTGCAAAAAGTGTATTTGTGTTTGTTTCTGTTTTTGAAGAACAGAATATACTTTTGGTTTTAGGGTCTTAGTTGCATTTAAAGTTATGGCTTCTTTAAAACATTTATAGCACGTGCTTGAAAGATTGTCAACCGTTCGACTTCAGTAAATGAAAAATAAATAAATAAAAATAAAGAGCAAAAAAAAAAAGAATCTTCAAAAAGAATTCTTTACCTTTTCATTTCCTAAATTAAAATATTTACACAAGACTTTTTCACTATTACTGAAGAAAGAAAAAACCTGTGCGCTCCTGCTCGTACAGTGAGAAGCTTAGCAGGAGTAGAAAGCAAAACACCACAGACAGCATCGCTGTGCTGTTACTGAGTACATTCTGAAGGTTTTTTTAGCGACTGCTAAATGTCTGATCTGTGTTCCTATGACGACACTAAACGTTTCATGCAACATTGAGTGCAGAGTCATGTTATTTGTATAAGCCTGCCACTTACAAGCTTGCTGTCAATCATGCTGCTTTGACATGTCCTTATTGGTCCACCGATGTTGAAAGCCAAACAATCGGATAGCAGAAAAAACAAAAAAACGAAAGAAACTGTCATAATAAGCCACAGAAAAGCTGTAAAAATAACCCAATACAATTAAATATGTATATGATAAACGTAATATTTATAGCTATATATTCTTCCTTTGGAGTTCAGAGGAAGACTTGTTCATACAGTCTTGTCGTTAAGTAGGTTTGGGTGTCTTCAATTATGCTAGGCTTGGGTCCAGTTTTAGGTTCTAAGCATTAGTAGAGCATTAGCAGTGTGTGGAGTCCCGTTCCCGCGGTTCCGCAGTTGACTCACTTTCCTCTGGAATGTCTTGCAGATCTAGACGGAGCAAAAAAACAAAATAATGAAAGATTAGGAGTGTAAAATGCACTGATGCATCAGCAAACATCTTAAGATAGCAATTCAATAGCCAAAATGTTATATTAATTACAATGCATTATATTAATACTCTGTAAAGTATGCAACACGAACACTCAGGTGTATTGATTTTGTTGAATGTACTGTTAATTGCTCCAGTTCACCCTACAGACAAATAATTCTCAATTGTACCAGGACAATCAAAATGTATACTATGTTGTTTAGGAATGTAACATAGTTTTTTTTTTAAATGTACTGCTCATTCCTGTCTGTAAAGTTCACATTTTGCCATTTGCAGTTGCAGTTTTATACATAGAATGCAGGCAGAATCCTTTCAGTTTGAGCCTGTTTTGTCTCAAAAAACACAATAGGAGTTGGCAGTGATCTGAAATGCTCAACCAGGCAAACTTCTCCATTAAAAGAGACAATTCCATTCACCTACTCACCAGGACAAAGGCTCTGTAGCTGCTTCCCTCATTTTTCATTCCCCAGAAGGTACTGTATGTATGTGTGCAGGTGCGTAGGTGAGCCTGATTTATGAGTCTGTGTGTTGTATTAAATACTGCATGCTTGAACTGGGTATTCTAACTGAATCAATATCACTTACATAAGCATGTGTGTGGGTTGCTATTAGTATTACATTGGGCTAAAGTTTAGCTCATCTCAGCTGGAGCATCTCTTACACAGGCCTAACCACAACCACAAAACACTGTCAACATGTCAAAAATGGGAGATACAGGGCTGTGCAAAACATTTGATTTCTGCTATCCTGCACATTCGTCCCAAAACTGAATACAGGACAAAGTCATTTCATAAACCTATTATAAATTGTATTCAAATTAATCGAATTGAGTTCATAACTGAAAGCTTTGACACGCCTAGATTTTATAACTGCTATTTTTTCTAAAGGAGAAAACCTTGAACAGCAGTAAATCTTCCCAGAGACTTATCTGAGAAGTCACAAAAGAAGCCAGACAATCACAGCCAAGGAGCTGCTGGCTTTTCTCGTCTGACTTAAAGCCAGAATACATGATTCTATTATTACAAAGAGCAAAAATTGTATCTATAGAAGAGTATCTCCTCACATAAAGTCTCCTCTCAGTATCGTCAACAAAAAAATACACCTTGATGACCCATAAGCCTTTTGGAATTATAACTGTGTCGACTGGTAATTCAAAGGGGAAACATTATGGAAAACAGGTGTCCCATTCCCTTTTGTGTACCATATCAATACTCAAGCAAACCTGGGGGTAGTGCATTACTGATTCAGAGCCTGTTTGATTGGCCTGAATGGAACCATTCTGCTCTCAACAGAAAATCCTGCCTAATATTATCTAGATATTCTACACAGAAAATACAGTAAAACTGCTAAGTTTTTTTCTTATTGAAGGAGTACATTTATTCATATGGCACCCTAATACTCTGTATTCAGCACCAAATATTCATTAATGCTTGCTTTATCTTACGCTTCACCACTTTTAATGAATTCGGTCAGGGGCGAGGGAAAAGAGGAAGAAAGGGACTCCTTGTTCACTGTGACAGGCGGGTCTAGAGTTCACAGATGTAAAAGTCCTGAAATGTCAGTAAGATCACTTCATCATCATTACATTACTGACCTCTAGGGCTCTCTGAACGAGGAGACACCTTCACGTCATCATCGTCATCATCGTCATCTGAGATCACATCTACATCCACATCACTGCAATCTTGCATGCAGTCCAACTGATCCACAGATGCTTGGCTAGCCAGTGGAGTGTCCACGTTCAGGTCGGTCTCACTCACCTTACGATGGGGTGGAGCCTGAAGGAGAGATATGGGGATTAACTTCTTAAAAAAATGATGAATGTATCAGGTTAAATATAGAACAAACAAACAAAAGAATGACACTGCTTTGGAAGGAATCCAATCAAATGAAATAAGCCTGATGATCCGATTACTTTCAGAATACTGACTGCTTGAATTTACTAGATATGTGCATGTGGTGTTTATGAAACCATGTTTGCAAAAGTTTCATTAAATCTTTAGGATTTTGTGGTTTAGGAGCTGAATGTGTGTGCAGTGCTTTAAAAGGATTTAGAGGATCCAAAATAAAAAAATGTAAGTGATTCACCCTCCATGACCTCAGAGATAAAAGGCAGGTATATTTTCAACTGCTCTAAATGAAAGGTCCCATGACATGCTGATATTTTTTCATGCTTTTATATAGGTCTTAGTGGTCTGAAGTAGCTTAAGTATCTGAAGTCGCTTTCCAAAATTCAGCCTTGGTGCAGAATGGCAGCCACTTAGAGCCAGTCCCACAATGATATTTCCCTAGGGTGCACCATTTCTGTGTCTGTAGCTTTAAATGATAAAGAGGAGGAGAGAGGTGGGGCGAGGAGGAGGGTGGGGCAAGGTGGAGGATGGGGGAGGGGCCGGCTTGCGGCCACGGTAGGCCTTTCTTCACGTAAAGGAACTAAAAAGTTACATTTGTGCTCATTTGTATATCTAAGCACCCAAGCAACTGCCATGCTTCACTCATTTGTAAGCCATGATGTCTCTAGAGGAAAAAATGGTCTCTCATACGATTACATTGACAGTCAGTGGAGCTAATTTTTTAGCATGAGAAAGGAGATGTGACCTTTCCCCGTATCACGACATACAGAGAAAATTCCAGATCGGGCCATCTGAGCTGTCATTTTCTCATCGGCGTAGCAGGACGACCAAGGCACTCTTTACACCTGATGGGGGTGGCGATGGCCTAGTATGTATGATACTTGCCTCTGGACCAAGAGGTCATGGGTTCAAAACCTACTTTCAGCACACCACCACTGGGTTCCTGAGCAAGACCCTTAACCCCAAGTTGCTCCAAGGAGACTGTGCCCTGTAGTTAGGGAATGGAAGACGCTTTGGATAAAAGCGTCTGATAAATGCCATAAATGATGCAGTTTGCAAGGTACCATTTCACACCTATCGCCATTTCTAGCCACTGCAGGACCACAGTCTAGGGAACTTGTATTAATGTAAAAAAAATCATAAAGTGAAATTTTCATGCCTTGAGACCTTTATGTGTTCTAACTCCAGGCTTCCAATGCAGTGAAACATTTGTAAATTTTGTATTGCAAAATTTCACTGAGAGAATCATCACGGAAACAGGGCAGTGAAGTAGCCAGTCAGTTTCTGAACCATGCTGGCTACCTGATCAGTTCAGCACATGCATGTGTAGCTGGCACAGATTGGGCACAGAAATAGCTGGCCAACAAGCTGGCATGTTTTTTGCCCAGGATATAAATAAATTCATCATGTAGTGGCAGGTACCACACACATTGCTAGTTAATCTATCAGATGATGTCTGACGAAAAGTGTGTTTCAGTGATGATCTATATCTATATATTAGCCTTAGCTATACTGAGCTATACACACAATAAGCTCCTCCCATACATCTCTTAATCCTATAGATGCTTTCATATAGATAATGGAAGTTTCTCATGCTACTGTGAATTGTACACCCATTCTACTCTAATAAGAGTGATGCAGAATCTACTGCTGTAAAGGTGTATTGTAAGTGTGTATTAACCTGACCATTAAGGGAAAAAATCTTTTTTTTTTATTAAGAAGTGACATTATTCATTACCACCTTACAAGCCTCACTATTTCTTTTTAAATGTCATAATTTTGGCAGAGAAAATCTATAATCTGCCCTTAACCATTGTAATCTATATGTCATTTAACTTTTACATAGAAAATTCTGAGATTAAGCTACATTCTAAGTTATTTCAAAGTTTATTATAAGGTAAATGAATGGAACTTTAATCACTTCATTAGTACATCATTTGGGATTTATACAGTAAAAAAAAAAAACGGAAAAGATCCAGACATCTACTGTTTGGAATGCATCAAGAGACATGGTACCTGTGAAGCAGCAGTTGCTGTGCTGTCCCCCAGGGCAGAAATGTTGGTCTTTAGATCTCTTAATTGTTTCTCTAGGTGAGCTCTTGCTTTCTCACTGTCCTTCAGCTTGCCTTCGGCTCCTCTTAGTCGAACCAGCTCCTCCTGCAGTAGGCTGTGCTGCCGCTGGAGCAAGGCCAGTTCCCCCACTGACCCTACATCGCTGCCCCCGTCCCGTGACAGAGAGCGCACAGGGCGGGCGCCAGTTGCAGCAGGAGGAACTGAGCTCTCGCGCAGGCAAAACTCTAAAATAGAATCCTGACGAATCACTGCACCCTGAGAAAGAGGGAAAGATGTGCTTTAAGTGATTCCGAACCAGTGACGGGGTCAATGTTTAGACAGCTATGCCCTCAGGAGACCCTATAAATGTAGTTTTAAGTATGGGCTTTAGTTAAAAACAATTTAGTCAGTTCTGGTAGAGGTTTCAAAAACATTCTAAGTATTTTGCTATTAACCTCATGAATCACTTAAAAATGACTGTACAGTTTAGGAAATAAATATAGAATGCAGTAGTTTTCAGTATGAATAGACGCACAAATCAGATGTGATTCAGATGCTGTGGGCTAGAGTCTGACCTGTAGAGCATGGAGTTGAGCACTGAGATTCACCAGCCTCTGAGAGACCTCCTGAAATACACACAGTTTACAACATGTGAACAAATCTAACACACTCACACTTAACAGGCAAATGTATGCATGAAACTGTAAATCTAATATTTACCAATACACTGTGAGCTTTGTATTAGCAGATATCAATACATGAACAGCATTAAGAAACGTTCTATATAAAATAAATGGACATTTGCAACCCAGATCAATAAGTTAGGAAATACATGACATGACAGGCAAATCACACTATTTAATGCTTTCAGATTCCAGTATTTGCATTTATACAGCGTAGCAAATTTGATTGACAGTTTACTCATTCATGCCCATGCACACACACAGATACACTCACTAGCAGCCCCAACTAGTATGTGTCTATACTTGAATACTAACTTTGCTTTACTGAAAATATCTTAACATGGTGTGTTCTCGTAATGTTTTTTTTAAATATATTGGCCCAAAGTATTTCTCTAAATAATCCAAACTAAGTCTGCACTTAAGCTGTTCATAACTGTCTATGTACCTCACTTGGTGTCCTATCCTCCATTTGATTCCCATTCCCATCCTGTAAGATTAAAGGAATCAATCAGTTCCATTAAATCAAACAAATGTGGTTCACTGATTCATTTTATGCTCTCATTCAAAAGGCCTGCTATCATAATGGGGTAAAGTATCAGCTTGAAACTGGTTGCATATAAAAAGTGTTGGTGACTGTTTTTTGAATCAAAGTTTTGCAGCAATAATAGTGCTCCTTCAGAATCGTGATAGGTTTTTACTAGATTCCGGTTGCCATGGAAACCTGCGAGTTTCAGATGGTCTTGAATAATGAGTAATTATCCTTTTTACAGGACGGCATTAGTGTGACGCATACTCTCTATCTATGCTCTTACTTAGTTTGGTAGCTTTCTTTAAAATAACATAATTCCCACAATGGTCCTCTGGCCATTTATGGTGGAACAAAATAGGCAAGTTTTCAGTATTTGTGTCTTACCTGAGATGTCCCTGTGTCCTGTAAGCCATTAACTATCACCTCTTGTCCATCTGAGATTTGAAAGGTACAAGATAGAAAATATTTATAAGATGTAGAAAATATGCAGTTAATTAAGCAATCATTTTAATGCTACAAGATGACACCACCGCATTATAAGATTACATATCTTTAATTTCTTTAATGAAAAGGGCAACTTGGACATGTTATCTTTTGTAAACTGATTCCACTGTTAATTGCTTTTATTTGATCTTAAATGTACATAAGCGGTGGACTGGCACCCTGCACAGGGTGAGTCCCTGTGTCACGGTCCCGAGGGCTAATCCCCCGGGGCCGGGAGCTATCCTGGAAGGACCAGACCGACGACCAGGCTTCCATGATACTGTTTG
>JBBPDH010000136.1:5135125-5149519 GCA_037974565.1 Clupeocharax schoutedeni
GTCTTCTTTGTAAAATTGATGACTTAGTGTGTTCATTATATACTATATATTGGGTTGACACAGAACATATATATATAAAAGACCCTGGGACTCAGATAAGAACATAACCTTATCGGTACATTATTGCCACATTTATTACTTTTTCTATACAACCTCTGTATGAGTCATTTACTTTGGTTTTAAACATGAGCGCTAAGTGAACAAGATAGATTTTCACTATGTATTTTTTCTGGATCTAGTATGGATCAAGGAACTGAATACTAATACAAAGACACATTTAAAGACCAGCACTTTAATGTTCTGGGGGAGAACCGTCAATTATAATTCTGCGGTATCTGTAAAATCTTTTACTTTTTGATTAAAATGGTATCATTTTACATATGCATAGTTTTAAAATGACAGAATTTCTATCCTGCTTCACACAAATCCTCTTAGAGACTCATTCATTAAAAACATAATGTTGGAGAAAAACTTTTTATATTCCAAAATTTGGACTAAACATTTCTGTCTTCTCCATGCAATATTCACATGTTTTTGTTAAATAAACTTTGCATGCGAAATTAAAAGAAATGAGAAAATGTAACACATTTTTAAAAGAAGATGCAAAAGATGCCTGCTTTTAATAACAAGGAATCTTCTTTTGCACCATTTATGCTTTCTTCATATAGCATGGGCACACACAAACTATAGATTGTTCATTTGCGTACTATTTTAACACCTTTTCGGCCCTACGCTTAAAATACACATTCTAATGCACTAACATCTACAGCTGTGTGGTGATGTCATGTGCATGCACAAAAGGCTTCTGCACACATTGATAAATCAGTCATGAGTGCTTGTGCAAAAGCAAAATGCCTTAGTGCCACCAACAAATTTTTGTAGATTAAATATTAATTCTGTAATTATATCTGTATAGTGTGAACACACAATATAGGGGTCTCCATCCACTTCTTTCATACAAAAGTTTTATACTATGAGGGCCTTACGTCTGAATATGTGATGGCGTAGATGAAAAAAGTCTCCATCTGGCAAACACTGCAGTAGATGAAAAATCCCAGGGATGACAAAACGATCACTGCCCTTATTGCTAAATATCTTGGAACTGTTCGTAATATAGCCATATAAAACTGACAGGCGGCTGTGAAAACTCCTCTACTGAGAGCTAATAAAAGAGCGAATCCCACCATCATGTATGGTGATCTCACCTTGCTGTGCAGGCATGTGACATCATCTTGAGAAATGTGCGCATAAATTCATTAGCATTTTCAGAAAGTCACTTCAAATGTCTAAAAGGTTTGAATAGAAAACCTGTTAATGACACTGTGGTGGGATGTGGGAAAGTTAGTCATGTCTTTTCTCAAATTTAAACAGAGGGATGAGGTGGTGAGCTTTTTGCCTTTGTACTTATTTGTGATGTGCTTAATCAGACCATTCAGTTGGTGAAATTCTGCAGAATACAGATGGCACTGACAAACCCATGGCAGTTGGGTTCACTTGAACAAATTAACAATCAGAATCATAGCCAACAGAGAAAGTGCATGGAATAAAGCTTTTTGTGGTGTTACTAGTTACTTGTGTATTGATGATTTGTCTGTCAAATTCAGTTCTGAGTAGAGATATCCGATTAAATATCTGCATCACTCACACTAATATGCAAACTATATTGTTGGTGTACTGTATCATGGTGTTTATAATAAACATGTTATACAGCCACGAACATAATAGTTTTCCTGATACCAGGTTTACGACAAGCAGCACTTAGTTTCTGCAGTTACCATAGCGATGGCTTACCTTTTGTGTTGTCGAGGATACGCTGCACTAGGACAGGGTACTTAGTGATGCGCTGAGTAACCAGCAGAATGCACTCTTGGAAACCATGACGACGCAACAGAGGACCTCTGCTCACCCTCTGAGAGAGAGAATGAGAGAGAGAGAATGAGACAGAGAGAGAGGTGTATTGTTCAATGCAATACATATATTTATGAATAAATATGATATTTTTCAGCAATTTTCCGGCTAAAGCAGCTCTTCTGTAGGGGATCGTGCCAGACGGGTTAGCCTTTGCTACCCACAAGGATCAATTAGTCATGACAGTTTGGTTCTTGTCAGAGTCATTCAGATCTTTTTTCTGTTTCCAGCACATCAACTTTAACAACTGACTGTTCATTTGCTGCCATCCCTTTACACTGTCCTACAAAGCCAAAGTGCAGTAACTACATATTTGGTCAAAATTGACTTTAGACTACAAATGAGGTTTAGGGCATCTCTTTTGTCTTGTGAGAAAATATCCTGGTTTGAGGTTGTCCCGTTTCAGAAAAAATGATGGTGTCAAATTTGCACTAACTAAAAAATCCATACTACTACTAAAACTTCAAACCCATACTACTACAAAACTGTGTTCTTCATTTTGTTAAAGCCCTGTATTTTTATTACTGTAAATTAAATGAATTTATTTTGAACTGTATTTTACTGCTTATGCCAATGAAAATGACAGTGCCTACCAAAGAAAACGCACATGCATGAATTATAGTACTGTGATAAACCGGCATGGTAGGACTGGCTCCCATAAGCCTTGGCGGTAGAAGTGAGTGGCCGTTTGGAGTTTGTTTATGATTTTGCGAGTGTTAGAGGGGGGTATTTATTCAACACAGTAGTAGAGAAAATTTATGTGTAAACTGTGTTTGTGTGTGCTATTTTGTGTAGTTGAGTGTTTCTCACCAGTCAGCCTCCTTCAGAGTGTTAGCTGCTGGAGTAGGGTGGTGGCATGTCGAGTGTTTGCTTGAGCAGACGTTTGTCTTAGCCTTCTCTTTCTCACAGGTTTATCTTTACTTTTTCTTTAAGGCTAATGAGTTTAAAATGAAATCAAGTATGTTGGGAGGACATTTGTGGGAATATTTAGGGTTTACACTATGAAGAGAGGCACCACAACACAACAATGCATTTGTTCACTATTTGCGGGTGCTCTTGGAATGTATCCACTGCAAAACCCCTGGGGGGGGGGTTTACTGTATATATGTTTCACATATTATATGTTATATAAGTTTCAGCTTTGTTAAATCATGTAACAAATCAAACTGAATGTAACAACTGACAACTGGTATTGTTAAAAGAGCAGAGCAGATTCAAGGGCAGAAATAGATGCTTCAATTCTCTCTCACAATTAAAGGGTTAGGAAAAGGCTGAGGCTACAGTCAGTAATTGCTTAAAATAGTGTCATGGGCCAATTTGAACCTTCCCAGCGGAGGACAGTAAACATAAATTACGACGTTTTTTGTGCGGTCTAATAGCGTTAATGTGTGCCAAAAAAGGCAAGTTGCTCACACAGTGAAAAGTTGAAAATACCTGAAAATCTGATGATTCATACTGCTATGATAACATACAGGCAGCAAGTCTATTAGTGTATACAACTCCCACCTTCATCCAGCTGTACATCACTGTCCTCCCACTAGAGCAACACACACATTCACTCTCACACACAGACACAAAATCTCCATCTCCATTGCATGACCAGTACTTGAGGTTATAAACACACACACCAACACAGACACCTAATTTATGTCTTATCACACTCCCTGAAGCCATGTCTCATTTTTTAATCCTGTTCCCAGGATCAGTGCCACTGACTAAGCGTGCCGGTGAAGACATGCTCTGGCATGTGCTACATAGGATCGATATGATAAATACATAAAACAAATTTAATACCCAGACTTCTCTTTCTCCCACTTATTCTCATACAAAGCAAACAAACTTCAACAGCACACCCCAGGTAGGTGTCATACATGCAAAGACTTTGCCTATGGTCAGAATAGCCTGCTACATCCTGCTGAATCCTGTACTGAATTCGCCCACAACCAGTAAAGAGCAGGCAGTACGTGACCAATGCAAATTTTTCCAGTATGCCAAAGATACTTGGATGATGTACTACTCTTCATAAATATTCCAGAGCAATCTTCGTGATATACCACATCCCAAAATATAAAATGCAGTCATTTCCTTATATGTATCATAAACAGAAAATACACTCTGAACAACTTACTTTTGCTTTCTTATAATAAAGTTACCATACTGCATAGGCAACCTAATTCAACCTAAGACAACACAACTACAGCTAATCTCAGATGAACAATCTGTACAGGGAATCTTTTCACACTCACACATGCAGTCACGCAGCTTATTAGTTAATCCTCAACAGCTGTAATGAAAGAGGAAGGGCTCATCTTTTAGCAAACATAGGAAAACCTATGAAAATCACACAGGTGAATCCAAATCTCATGTTTTCGTTTGGCTTTGGAAATAGAAGACAGGTATCGGGCATCACCCAAGCACTGACTGAATTTTTTCCATGCACGCCACTGAAAAGTGGCTAGCAACTGTTGCTAAGCAGTGACTTCTCGTCTCTCGACCTGAGGACGGGTTCCCCTTTTGAATCTTGGTTACTCTCGAGGCTTCTACCTCCAGCGTTAGGAAGTTATTCATCGCCTTTGGCTCCTTCACTAGGTAAAGCTGTAAATCTGTTGTAAAAAGTGCTACATAAACAAAACTGCATTTAACTGAATCGACTTGGGGGATTAGGAAAGTGAAGGTCTTAAGAGTGGTCTGACTTTCTCAACCCCAGATGTGTGCGGTTTAGCCTTGCACCTGCCTTGAAGTAGTATGTCACATGGCTTTTATTTCATACTGTATACTATACTATACACTACTGCTGAAGAGGAAGTCTGTCTGTCTATCTATCTATCTATCTACTATACAGTACACAGATAGATACATATATGCCATGAGCTATTGGTTAATGGTGCGTTGTAGTTTTTCTATGGCTAGCTTAGCAACAGCCTGTGGCAGCACATAAATCGCAGTTGTAACTAAAGCCGTAACTCTCTCGGCAAGTAGAAATGTCTATCCTGTACTGTTTGATATTCTATGTCCGGACTGCAATGAATGTCTGTTGCGTTAGTATATACTACTGAGGTATGCAGTGTATAGTGCAATGTATGTTATTTCAAACACAAACTTTGTCTAAGTACCCATTAATTGAATAAAATCTGTCCCCAGAGCAGTGTCAGTCTTTGTTGGGTAAAGTAAAATGTATCTGCATGTGGAACTAGAGCTGTTATTATGTGTTGCCTTTCTGGGCAGACACATTCAGAACAGACATTTGCCCATTTCTGAGTTGTTTCATCATTAAAAAGCATCTTACCCGTATAAAGTACTGTAGTCTCTTGTCTCTGGCTAGTAGCTCTTTGTATAGTTTAACAGCCTTCAGGTGGCGACTGCAAAATTCAGCATAGGCCTTCTTCATTTCATCAGCAAACTGACCTGAGAACTGAAATACACATATAGATAGGGACATGGGAGAATAAACTTTTAGGTTTTAATATTACATTAGATTAGCTTAGAAATAAAATATATGATTATTTTTTCTCTGAAAAGATAGTCTTCTTTGCTCAGGACATGACAGGATATCTCTCACACATTTACACCTTTCATAGTTACACCCACACATCCAACACATTCTGTAACATAGAGATTGTTGTGCAAGTTATGTTGAGCGGTATGCTATATTCATAACCCAATTCTTGATAAACCTCTCACTAGTCCACAATTTGCTCATATTTCAGCTTCCAGTATAAATCAAGCACAAAATTGGTATACTGCCTGCCTGGACAGCCATTGTGACGTAAATGTAAATGTTTACTGCCTCTGACGTGCTGATACTAACACATAAACGCATTTGTAGTTACCTGCTGCATGAGGAGGTCACTGATGTGGCTGATTGTAAAGTTGTGTGCACTGGATGGCTGCAGGCTGTGCTTGCGACGGTCAAGCAGCTGGTTGAGGAAGCGAATGTGTATGGCTAAAAGCCGGTCCAGGCAGGGGAAGAGGGCGTGCACTACACCTGGCTCCAACTGCACCTCCTCCAGCATCCCACGCCGGAACACACCATCCATGATGCGCAGCGTCCGCACATGGTGCAGCTCCGTCTGGATCAGCTCTGCAGGCAAGGGAAATGGTTACCATGAACAGACAGATTTTTCTGAGATGGTCATGTTTGCTAAATTGATAGAGCCATGCTGTATCCTTCAATGCAGAGAACACTTTCTTGTTGTTTATTTTCTCTTTTTTAATCTTCTCTGTGGTGTTACCGTGTTTACTTTCCATGCAGAAACAGGTTATTGGAGAAAGGTGATATCGGTTAAGTAGCATTAAGAGCTCATTTTTTCCTGTCCCTTCAGACAGCGTGTTGTTCACCCAGCGAGTGGACATTATTACAGTAAGGAGCACTCCCATTCCCGCCACCAGCCAAATCTTGCTTCATGATCAATTTTCTTGAATAATTTGTCTAATACAACGAGGCCCAATTCCATTCCTAGAAGGCTGTCCTATCACACCTAAACCGCCAAATTGAACAAGTGTTTGAGCAGGAAATTACCAAATTGTGCTGGACACCGGCCTTCCAGGACAGGAGTTGAACGCCCCTGGTCTAATATGTGTATTCCATTACACCCACATAGCTATGATTTTGTCAAAATATGGTCAGTAGCAAATATGCATTGGGGCTGTTATTCATGCCAGGCTAAAGATATTGCCCATGGTCTTACAAATGAACAACACTATAATCTAAAATGATCAAACAGTAAACCAGTATAAATCCACTTCTAGCTCGTTTAACCTTAAAAAATATTTAGAGTACAGAATTACTTTATCAATGGCCATTCATGTTATTCTTATTTGTAACCAACATTTTCTTAATCACCAACATCACCTCTAAATGTGTTCAGGTGGTGAGAGTTTGGATAGAAAAGGAGTACTGTACTAGTTTCTCACCATAGATGACGTCTTGCCTCTTGATGATATCTTTGCGGTGGGTCTGCAAGTAGGAAGAATCGACTGCCATGCTCCACGAATCTGCTTCAAAGTCCCGCCCCTCAACCTCCAACCCTTCCAGCATGGAGGCGTAGTACAGCTCCCCTACAGAGTAGACACAGATGTTTTCTACCAATCAAGCCAAATATAAATGACATCCTGCGAGAGGAAAATCTGAACGAAGCAAGTTAGAGATGATTTACTGTAAGAGATCGTTTTAATGCAGTAGAGCTTATTGCAGAATGAGAATAATACCATGAGACAGCCCTGATATTAAAAGAGGCCAGTGCACAATGAAGGATGTAATGAGGAAAGAAATAAAGTTTCTGGGGCTTTTGGATGACATTTGAGCGTGGTCTTAACAATAAAGGCCGCATACGCCAAACTGCTAATGAGCTACGAAGGCTTGTTTTGAGAACAGTGAAGTTAGCAATGGCACAGTCTTTCAGAATATGAAAATAATGTCAATTAAAACATCAAATTCTGCCCCATATTATACTTGTTATTTTGTATTTATGTGTACACAATTCATAAATATACAAGACATTATGTGTGTTCTTGTGTCCTACCCTCGTCATTTAGCGATTCCATAGACATGGTTCTGCTCCTGAAGTTTAGAGAGTCTGTGGATTGAGACAAGATCCTGCGCAGCCCCAAGGGAGAGTCATCACTGAGAGTCCTACACACACATCGACACACACACCGTGCATGCACATAGAAGTAATTGCACGCCCATGCACCCCCACATATGCATGCACCCAAACACACAACAACAACAAAAAAATCATAAGTTGCAAGCATGGGAGAAAAATAATAATAACACTGATGTATGAAAAAGCATAGAAAACATGAGGCATACAAATCACAGAAAAAACCAACAGTGAACAACACTATGGCAACTGCACAATAATATACACTGAATACCACCAGAACAGGAATACATAATGGGATACATTCAAAACAAATATGATTTGCACAACAATGAAAGTTGCCTTTTTTATTTAACAACCTCCACATACAGACAATTCTGTAACACAAATGCAACATAAATGCACAGTGAGGGTGTCACTCACCCTGCAATGTTATTGGTGGATACGCTTTTGGAGAGTAAGAGTGAGGAGCGTCCGCGGCGGGAGCCTAGCAGTGATTGGCGGAGGCTGTCAGATGGATAGATGGCTGAACTGGGCCTCTCTTTCAAATGTGCTGCAGAGTTTGATACCAAAGACATAAAGTTCCAAATCACAATTCCTCAGAAAGACCAAGAACATCAGTACTGGCCAACATTTAGGCCTTGTTAATACATCAATCTTGCCAAACATCCTGCACTTAAAGTGCTAAATTTAGGGCCGGTTTCCCAGACAGGGATTAAACCTAGTCTTGGACTACCCTTTCCTTTTCAATGGAAAATGTCTATTCCCAGCACTACATAATCTAGGACTAGGCTTAATCCCTGTCTGGGAAACCGGCCCTTAGTGTCTTGTTTTAAGTCAATACAATTTTTGGACTCCTTCAAACCGATATTCGTATCACAAAATGTATACATTAGTCTGACCCTATGATTTTACTAATAACACTAAAGCCATTGCCTCAGAGAAATAATCAGTGAGATGTTTTGCTTAATCCTGTACATGTCTAGAGTTTGGGATTAAACTCACTTTTATTCCGCAGCGTCACCGTCCCACCGTAGGTTGAACTGTTCCGCATCAGTGCCAGCTTCTGTTGCTATGGCAACACAGCACAATCGCATATATGTTACATATATGCCCTAACCACTAGGCCACTAGCTGCCCCATTTGTTAATTCAATGTATTTTTTAACAGTTTTCAATCATTCCAAAATACTCATATTATGAAATTACATTTCAGGATGCATTAAATCTTTCCATAAAGATGTGGACATTTTAACTGGTAAAATAAATGTTAACTCTCCATCCCAAATGAACAGAGAACAGTTCACACAGCCAATACAGCAGTCATCAACATGTGATTTAGAACTGAACATGACTGGTGTCATGTGACATGCTTGTCAAAAATCAGTTTGGAGGGTTTCACTTACCCGCTGTTTCATCTTGACACAGTTAGGCAGAGCGTCTCTGCAGCGGTTATGGATGGTGACATTACAGGCTGGAAAACAGAAGAAAAAGGAAGCATTACTTCATGTGTCTGTCTTTCACACCATGTGTCCATCACCACTATGCACAAAAATGGATCAGTTCAGGGTTTATTAACCGCCACTGCTGACTTTGAAAGTGGAAGTGGGGTGCAGTCAGTTTTTCTCATACTCTGTCTATTAATGCTCTACCAACAAGCAGAGTTTGCCACCAAAGAGGAGTGCCTACTAGCTCCTACATCCTACTACAGAATAAACTTAACATTACTATTCAGTGTGACACAAAAACATGACACTAAATGTTCAGAACAAATGGGTGACATACAGTACCAGTCTTTCTCTCTCTCTCTCTTTCTTTCTCTTGGCCGGTATCCATTGCTAAAACCTGTGCTCCAGATCGTCTTTTCTCCTAAACAACTTCTTTCTGAATAGTTTTTTCTTGTAATGGCCTCTACAGTGCAGGGTGTCTACGGAGCCCATTGTTTGAGACCAGTTCCACTTCCTGTTTTGAGGCTGATTGGGCAGGAAAGAGTCTTGGGGCCCCGGCGGGGTTTCCCTAATATACCCCCCCCACCCCTCCCACCCCAATAAACATATCCTTCATTCCTCACTAACCTATATACCAGGCACAGAGACCAGGACTTTTTTTTCAACTATGTACTGCAAGAAAAGTGTTCAGCTTTAGTGAATTTTTAAAGACTTTTTGTATCTGCACCCAGGGTACCTGACACTGAGCACAGAAAGGAGGAGGAACCGGACTTCCACATGTTACAAACAGCCACTTTTGTTAAGGGAAAAAGCCCCCTCATTGTGCAGTGCTTTATGGGATTTTGCTCTCTCAGTTGTTGGGCATAAAAGCAAGAACTACATGTTCCAACACCTACACAAATGTACAGTGCAATCAATACAGGAGCACAGACCCGAAGAGCAGAGCACAGAGTTAACACAAAGGGTGTTTTTCTGTGACTGGCTCGTACTGTCTGGACTCTGCAAGGAGCAATGATGAAATAAAGAGCCTGAGAATGATACTGAAATCAAGAAGAAGAGGTGAACACTGTGATACCACAAACAGGAAAGGGTGTGTCTGTGTGTGTGTGTGTGTGTGTGTGTGTGTGCAAGGCTATGACGAAGCAACGTTTTACAATGTGAAAACATCAAAATGGATCCCACTGTGTTACCCTTCCTCATTAAGGGGATGGACGGTCAGAAATCCCATTTACGCAATTTCCCCTTTCCAGTTTCAGAGAAGAGTGTGATGATTTGAATTTGTATCTAATTCAGTGCTAATCTGATGTCTATTCACTTTCAATAATTCTTGCGTGACATTATGCATTGTTAGCTTAGCACACCAAAATATGTATAACAATTCAATGTTGTACTTTCTGCAAGTGTTGAACACCTATTTGGGGCGTGAGTGGGAGTACTGGCCTCTGCCAGATAAAGATAGTAGGCCCATGTACAAAAGTGTTTGGGAGTTTTTGAGTCATAACACATTACACATTGCACACACATGCTACTTCTGTACAATTAATGAATTTGCTTTAAGTTACAGTTAATTGATTGATTGATTATATGCTGCAGCATTTTTTGTTATTCCTTTAATTCTTCAACAATTGCAGTAAACAAATTCATAGCTAATTTTGATCACTTTTTAAGAAGTTCACAATTCCTCACAATGCCTGGACAAGACAGATGTAATATGCAGTATGAAATCAGTAACCTGATAGTCTGTGAAAATCCAACATTACAATAGAATAAAAAAAACGTGAAAAGTAACATGCCAGCCTGATATTATGGACACTAAGACCATGATAAAAAACTTTTATTATAGTCTATGGAATCTCTTGTGTGTGTGAGTGTGTGTGTGTGTGTGTGTATAAGACTCACTAGGGCAGCTGAGGGCCTCCTTGGCTGTAATGCTCTTGTTGCAGGCGGAGCAGAGGGTGGTGCTGCTGACGGTTAAGGAAGTGAAGAGATGGCCGTTATTGTAACGTGCCTCCCTCTCCCTCGCCTCCCTCTCTCTCTCCCTCATCCGCTCTTTCTCTTTGTTCTGACAAAACAAAACATTCCAGTCATTGGATGAGTAGCTCCAGCGAGGCCCTGAGGTTTTTTTATAACATAATTATCTTCATCAAATCAATTCCATTTTCCTCACACCTGCAGAGCCCCTGATCATCAGAACAGTGAATATCGCTCCTGGATAAACATTTAATTTACTTTCAGAATGACCTGGGAAAATATGATTCTCTCCAACACACATAGTCTGAACTATGTCACTGCTCTGAATCATCACTGGCGTTGTGTGGGAATTCAAGCACAGCAGAATGATGACCTTGTAGACAGTCATTACAGAAGAATAGTTCAGTGACAAACCAAACTTACCCATCACTCTATATGTAGTCAAAACATGTTTGGTATCTGAAGTTTGCTTTTTAGTTCTGCACTGAAGCTACAATTATAATGGAGCTATCAAAAAATTGGGGCTTATACCCCAATAATCACTGTCTTTGGGTAAAGGGAACATTTGATTCCTCAAACCATCCTAAACAAAAATGTGACAGTCCTGGACAATCTGTTTGAGCATTCTTAGAATCTGGATGCAGGCTAATGGGCAAATAAGGACACATTAACAGACAGGCAGCACAGGAAATGATATTTGGGGAACAGCTTCTATATGCTGAAATAGATGCTGGTTTGGAGCATAGCCTTATGAAGGTAAAACTTAAATCCACTGGATGTAAGAAGTCACCCCTCGCGGTCTTTAGTGGTAGAGCTGGACTGTAAAACTGTTTATTGATGTGACAAATTGTACTATGTCTCTTTACTTGACTGACCAACTGCCAGTGTCACTGTAAACAGAGGATAATTAACTTGTTTCACAGAATTTATTGCAATGTACTCAATTTTATAGTATTTTTTCTAAAGTGGCACTAACATTTTCTGTCTGTACTGCCTTTAAAAAATTGCATATTGTGACATATCATGTATCGTGAAAATTTCTTGAAGTATTTTGATGTTTTTGTCATATACAGCATTGCTCATTCACTCATTCACTCACTTACATGTTTAGGAGGCTAAGTGTTCCTACATGGAGGCAGTATCAACCCTCTATAATGGTCCCTAAAATTGATGGCCAAAGGCTTTACCAGGTTTTTTGAAGGACATGTTAATTGCGCCTCTCTACAAGGAACACAGAAGCTGGTCTATAGGATCTTAGAAAAACTGCTATTTTCTGCCCAGTGCATGGAATTACAGAGGATGATGTGATAAGTTCATCACCCCCTGATGCCCTTGTTTCAGGACAACTGGTGTTTGTCAACCAGATTACAGCACACCACAATTAACAGGCATCAGTCAGTATCGTATGATTTTCAAAATAGAGAATTTTACAGACAAACAAAAATGACTCTCAGCACGAACACTCTGATGGCATGAAAAATCCACCTACACTATTTATTTTTGGCACCACTTGTACTGCCGTTATTTTTATTATTAAAATTAACTAATAAAAAGCAAAGCTATGTAGAAATATAAACTTTGATTACATTAGAAGTTCTTAAATAATAAACACTACACAGTAATTGTTTATTTAAAATCATTTCTAGTTATTGTCTTTGAGAAGCATTGTGAATCGGGATTGACATACACAAGCGGTACGCAAGCCCCAATAGACGTAAGTGGTACCCGAATATGCACCAGTTGTCAATCTTCACAGCGCATATGCATACCTAATTTGTGACTTTATACTGCACACATATGTCAGAGTCGGGAGTGCAAGCCCACGACCCTGAACTTCCTCGGAGCACAGACCAAGATGCAGACCAGGGATCCATCCATCCATACACCCCAACAATGCCCCCACCACCACCAAGCTTGAGTCACAGAGAAAAAATTACATTTTGGTACGCACCACTTAATTCATGTAGGTACTCCTTAGAGTACTACAGCAAAAAAAGAAATGTCAGTCCCTGATTATAGGCACATTAGGAGCATCTATAATTTTGTTGATCATTCTGGGCACATCTGAAAACATTAACATTATTTTACATCTGGAAACTACAATTGGTTTAAAGCAAAGCTGTAACAGAGCCCTCCATACTTTAGCCTCAGTTACCAGACTGCATGGAACACCTGTTCGTTACATCACCAGTGACGGAGACAGGCAGTTACAGAATGAAAACCACTGAACTGTGAGTGAAACTTGATCACATTGTTCCAATTCAGTGTCACGCATTATCTAGTAAATACAGCCATAAACATGTTTACCACCTATTCCAAACCTCTCACTTATATATCATGAATAACTTATAATAACTAATAAGAATTTGCTTCAATGTCAAAATATGGCCAAACACATGGCAAACATGTAAAGGTACTTGCTCTGCACAAATTCTAAACACAAATGTAGTACTACTGAAAATCTAGAAACTATTAACTGAATTTCTTTCCTTGTTACAATGTACTATAACTGAGAATTAAAAATTCTCTATCACCAGCATCAACTCCGTGAGCACTGTGTCCTAGTTCCAGAAAATGGCAAAATAATGTGCCTGAAGTTGATTGAACTTGCACTCAGACACTTAGACCTCATTTATACCCGGTCATTTACTTCATCAGACTAGTATGTGGGCTGTATCCTGATCAGATTTCAGCTACATGCATTTGCACTTGGTTGGCCAAACAGAACACTTGATCAATTTGCGGTGAGTAATATGCAAGTGAGTTTGTATTCAACAACCAATCGTCAGTGCTGCCCTTCATTTTGATGTTCTATTCAAAAGAAAAGCAGTTATGCACAACACAGTGAGTGTTCCCAAGAAGATGACTAATTATCCTCCTGTGTCATTGTGGTGTACTGTAGCGAAAAACAATGAGACATGGTAAAGTTTATCTAAACTAAAGTGGATTATGAGTTATGGAATAAAAATTAAATTCACTTCAGGAGATGGACTAAATGAGCAGCAATGTCTGTATGAAATCCTAAAGATCAGTCTCTGTCAAAAGCACAACTTCAGGGAGGAGCACTGTCTTTTTTTTGGGAGGTGTTTTCATTGTTGAATGTGTTTGAGAGAGATAGATGTCTTGATGCTGCTATGACATGTGAATACGTCTCATGAGGTGGTTTGAGCAAATGTTTTAAATGCATCTCGGGTACATTTACACATGTATTTTTACAAGCCTTGGCCTCATCAAGCGGAATCCTGATATGCAAGAGACATGAAGTGACCAGGTATAAACAGCCTCAGTCTGTCACTGCATGTCTGTGCATGTGCTCTGGAACAGTCTCTGTGGACTCGGATTTCAAGACCATTGTTCATGAACTGTTAAGCAATGTCACAAATGAAGTCAAATGAGCCATCAATTCCAGACAAACAGCTCTTTTCTGGGTTATTTGTTCTATGGTTTGTATATTTTTGAGTTTAT
>JBBPDH010000136.1:5178342-5190818 GCA_037974565.1 Clupeocharax schoutedeni
GCTAAAACTAAAAACAAACTAAAAACTACTTCCAAAAATATTCAGCTTTGATATTAATGAGTTTTTTGGGTTCATTGTGAACATGGTTGTTGTTCAATAATAAAATTATTCCTCAAAAATACAACTTGCCTAATAATTCTTCACTCCCTGTATTGTTTCTATTGCTTGTATTAGTCTTGACACTAAACTGCTTGCATTGTGCAAAGATGAAGGACATATCAAACTCTTTTTTTCTTTTTTTGACAGAATTTCTTCCCAGAGCAGATGGTAGCTTGGTGTCAGGAGACCAACGACACAATCCCACCATCTCAGCTACTCCAGGTAACACACACACCTTGTACATATTGTCACTGTCGGAACAAAATCTTCTATCTCTACGATTTTTTCCCTACTTGTGTAATATTACAGCTTTGGTGATATAACATTCTAGAGCCCAACTGAAGCTGTCATTAATACCCATTGTGATATCAGAATGGTCAATGGTCACCCTACATGTTTATTAGCACAGTGCTTTACTTACTCATATCTCTGTCAGTTGTTGAATATGACCATAAACAGTAGATTTCCAGTTAGCAAATTGGTTTGCAAGCATTTTTTGGTTCTACATGGTAAGTCATCAACAAATTATGAATGTATATCCACGGTTTGGTCAACCAATATGTTTAAGGCAGTTTTTGATTGGTTTAGTAATCATGTATCTGCAGGCTACATGAAAAGAAAGGTGACTGGCATACATTTCAGCACACATAAATACAGATTACAAAATTCAATTTTAAACCAGCAACGTGTTTTTGATTTGTCAAAACGGCCTCATGGCTTTGTTGCCCTCATATAATGCAGATAGAAACTGTCATAGATATACTGAATGTTACAGTAAAATACCTAAAATACCTATGCCTCTAAATAATGAAAAACTTTGTAAGGATGTATTGATTTCTTTTGTAAGTTATCTCACTCCTAATTGTCAGTGCATTATGAGTACAGAACAGTCTGGTGTGCATTGTGAAATATGACTCAGCTGAGAAGCCCTTAGTCTGTGACACAGCAAATGTAGGCCACCTCCCATCTCACAGTCAAGCTATATTACTTTTGGCAAATGTTGCCTGTTACTTTATTTGCTGTGTGCATTGCTGGGTGTGTGTGTGTGTGTGTGTGTGTGTGTGTGTGTGTGTGTGTGTGTGTTTGATATTTTCACATCTTTATGAGATATGGCTGCATGCCAGTGCATGTGAGAGAAGGAAAGAGAGAGAGAGAGAAAGAAAGAATATAGAGGCCTCCTTGTGGAGGAACCAAAACCTTACCAACTAAATAACTCCAGCTCTCCTCTCCCGTGTAGAATTTCTTGAATTCCAGCCGTTGCCCGGAGATCCAGGGCTTCCTCTACATGAAGGACATGGGCCGCAAGTCCTGGAAGAAGCTTTACATGTTCCTGCGCCGCTCCGGTCTCTACTGCTCTACTAAAGGAACATCCAAGGCAAGCTGAGCCTTTGGCTATATTTATCTGCTTTCACAAAAAAGTCATTTCTGAAATGTTTTTTTTGTGACATGCTGATAGGATGTGTGCAAAAAAGAAAGAAAAGAAAAAAAAGAAAACTGCATGTGGTCTGAATGTTTGCTGAATGTGGTCTAATCTGGAATTGATTATAAATATTTGGGCATCAACGGAAAGATCAGATATGGGTTGGATGCACATTAGATATGTGAAATGAAAGTCAAGTTTGATTCCCATCCTAGATGTAGTCTTTCAGCTGTGCACCCAGTTACTGCAGTACTACAAATGAGCTTAATGTCACTGGACCTGAACAGTTTGTCTATGTTCTCATCAGTTCAGTGGAGTATCGGGGCAGCTGGTAGCCTAGTGGTTAGGGCATTAGCCCTGCGATCAGAAAGTCCAGGTTTGATTCCCAAGATTCCGCAGCTGAGGTACCCTGAGCAAGGTACCGTCCCACACACTGCTCCCCGAGCTGCCCCCTGCTTCACTTGGTGAATGGGTTAACCGAATGATCACTTTCACTTGTGATAGTGCATTAATCACCCGATCCTCATGTTAATGTGTAAATGTTCTAATGATGTTGTATTTGGGTTGTGCTTAGGAACCCAGGCATTTGCAGTTACTGTCTGACCTAGAGGAGAGCAACATATTCACGGTGACAGCAGGCAGGAAGATGTACAACGCCCCCACAGATTACCAGTTCTGCATTAAGGTAACACAAAAGCCTTGTGATGGTACAGAGTAAAGTGACATTCGGATAACTCACTTAAACATGCTTAATTTTTGATTATGGAGCAACATGCGCTGTCACTGGAAAGTACTCCTGTAGTCATTTTTAAGTGTGAGATATGTTATGCAAAGCTGACCAAAAATGTTCTACCTGCTTATGAATGAAATGTGTTAACCTCACGTATAAAAGAACATCTTGTGAACTCCCACAACACTAATTCTTGTTATACTTTTAGATTAAGCTGTCTTGGCTTTTGATGTTTTCACACTAAGACACACACTGAAACATTTCTTTCATGCTATTTTTCAGGCTCTGCATCATTCACACCAGGATGCTTGCACTCACATTTACTATTCCAGTTTCATCAAACAGGATGTGACAACCTGTTTTTAGACAGATCTCACAGATCTAGATCTAGGCACGACAAAAAAGCAAATAGAAGTAAAACTGGCATTTCCTGCTTGTCTGTGCTGGAGAAACCTTACTTAGTACACTGTATTTAACAAATTCACACTTAAGGGCATTTAGTTTTAATAGGATCATATTTTTAGAAAACATTTTGAGGTGTTATTAGCTTGTGCTGGGGTGGTTTGTGTGAAGAAATGAATTAATTGAATTACTGATTTCATTCGTTGATTGTCCGCAGCCCAGTAAGGGCAGGACAGAGGTGAAGGAGTTGAAGATGCTGTGTGCTGATGATGAGCAGAGCAGAACGTGCTGGATGACCGCTTTCAGAGTACTTAAGGTACACACACACCCACAAACACACATCCACACACCAATCAGATTGTTTTAGCCCTCTTAAGAGCAAGCATCATGGGTGCTCTTGAGTGGCTCTTCTGTGTTTGAACTACTGGCAACACCACAGGCCAATTCATAATTGACCAGAATTTTGACCCCAGCTTAAGTTCGTGCTTAACCCCTTCCCATTAAATTGCCGTTAAGTACATGTGCAAATGGACATGTATCGGATCATTCTCTGTTTATCACTTTTCTACACACTAAATGTCATTACATATGTTTTTTTTGTCTGTAAATAGTGTAACATGCAATATTCCATGTAAAGTATCTATATATCTATCTATCTATCTGTCCATCTAATTTCACTCTCAGCTCCAGCGATTGGTCTCCTCAGTTCCTAATTGTTTTCAGAGTGCTAATAAAAGAAGAGATAATGTAACACAGTGGTAAACATGCCTCTGTCACAGCTTTTTTATAAAAAGCTTTATACTTTGTTTTATTGTCAATTAAATATGGGTTTATGTGACTAGTAATTTATTGTATTCTGTTGTTCTTGGCATTTTCCAGCATCACAACTTATTTTGGAAAAGTGTTTGTTGTTAAATAGTTTAGGCATCTTTATTTTCCTAATAACATATTATTTACATGCAATCTGTAGAATGTGCTGGATTTTGCCATTTCAGAAGAGCTGCAAAAGCTGCAAAACATATATTAAATTATTGCTCACAGATTCTTAGACAAATAATTCTGTTTTAAATGTTTTGTGTAGTATGGAATTCTGCTCTACCAGAATTACAAGATCCCTCACCAGAGAAAATCACCTATCTCCAACTTCACTGCACCAGTGGTAAGAGTTCCACTTTTTCTATAATTTTTTTAAATAATGTGTGCGTGCATGTATGGATGTGTGCTTTCGGTCTACAATAAGCTGTCCTGATTGCTAAATATTCTCTCTTCATACGTAAGTTTGCCCTAGTATTGTCCAAAGCTGATTTTAAATCACACAAGCACACTGCTACACTAATGAAGCGCAAAGATGTAGATTCCTTCATGCCTTTCTGCGTCATGAGGTGGCATGACTGACTACCACAAGCCCAATATCAATAACCCATAATGAATGTAAGGTTGCTTGAGGTTCAGGGGATAAGGGGTTAAATTTTGTTGCTAACATGGCTGAGGTTGTTGTTGCTTAGAGACTTCTACCCAACAAAATGGAAGCTACAAAGTGAATAAATTACTAACATATTCAGTATATTAAGATGAAAAGGTGACAAGAAGAGTAAACATATGTACATAATGCTGAGTGGAAAAAACAACTATGAACCATTTGTAAAGGGTTTTTCTTGTGCTGGACATATGATTATATTGTCTTTAGAGAAATTAAAACACCCACCATTAACGACTACACATAAGAAAAAATAAGACAGTATGGGTTTGATTCTAATTATTGGATAGACTTTCATTATTTGAACTAAACAAATAGTACATCTATATATCAGGCACACTAAGGTTTGTAATAATATCGATATTTCTTTGTAGCGGAGCGTGTCAGAGAATTCTTTGGTTGCTATGGACTTCTCGGGGAGGACTGGCCGTGTGATTGACAATCCTGAGGAGGCAATGAGTGCAGCGATGGAGGAAGGACACACCTGGAGAGTGAGTTTTATACACACATACACAGAGCCGCACAATCAGTGTCTTTTTCCCCATATATATAATACACTGATTTCCCCCTGTAGAAGCGGAGTCAGAGAATGAATGTATTGGGAAACCCTAGTCCTCTGCATCCCTCCTCTTTAAGTTCAGGTAGGCACAGCCCTTAGCATACGCTAGTCATCTTACTGTCAGAATATTGTTAGAACAAAAGCCTTTGTGCTTAGAAATTGTAAACCCTGAGGCTGTGTACAGGTAATGTATTTTTGTTCATTAACAATGAAACTGACGTCTTTTTTTTGTTGTTGTTCCTAGTGATCCACCGGACACAACTGTGGTTCCATGGCCGCATTGTGAGAGAGGAGTCTCACCGTATGATCATGCAGCAAGGTCAAGTCGATGGGTAGGCCATTTGTATTATGCACAAACCAATGCATTCTTCTCACAGCATATGCCCAGAAAGGTCAGGTTGTTAAAGGTCCTGTTTTTTGTTTAAAGGTTGTTCCTTTTGCGGGATAGTCAGAGCAATCCGAAGGCTTTTGTTCTCACATTGTGCCATCATCAGAAGATCAGACACTTCCAGATCTTACCTGTGAGTTTTTTTAACTATAACCTCCCTGTCTAACCATATATACATATGAGCTGCTAGTTTTCGTTGGCTTTTATCAATTTCAAAGAGTGAGTTACAATCTGTACCTGTAAACCTATACATTGTACAAATAAGGTAAGCATGTCCAATAAAGTGGATAATGGGTGTAGGTTTCAAAAAAGCAGCTCACTTTGACATCTTTAAAAGAAATTCTGAAAAAGATATTTCAGCCTAGAAAGGGTTACAAAGGTATTGAGACTTTAACAAACCACAGTAGAAGCCATTGTTTCCAAATGGAGAAAACTGTAAACAGTGTTGCATCTTAAAAGAAAACATCAGAGTGATCACTGGGTGTGTGATTACTCTGGGGCATTATTCCAGGGTGTCTAGGTAATGTAGGGGGGCATCAGTGCATTCAGTAATTTTACCACTTCTGGAAATAAGCTGTTGCAGAGTCTGGTGTTTCAGTGGACTGCAGGATGGTGAAAAGCCCATTAGATGGATGGGAGGCATCATCCACAATGCATAAGTGCCAAGGTTTTGAAATCTGAGCTGTAATGCTTTTTACCATTGATGGACAAGGTAGAGAATGATAATATGCAGACACGGATATTCAGTAACTGTAAACCTATCTGGTGCACCTATAGAAGTGAAAGTGTTTGGTACAGGTAGCTAAGTAAGTTATAAATGTAATAAATGTAATAAACAGAACATTTAGTGCATAATAATAATAATAATAATAATAATAATAACGAGGTAAAACAATAAGTAAATATATAAAATTCAGTCTCCACTCCAGTGAAATCTATTTTTGTCTTTTTCTCATCCTCTTTACTTTGTGTTTCTCACTGCTGTTATCAGTATGAAGAGGACGGTCAGATTTTCTTCAGCCTTGATGATGGCTCCACCAAGTTCACAGACCTGATCCACCTGGTGGAGTTCTACCAGCTTAACAGAGGAGTCTTGCCCTGCAAACTTAAACACCCCTGCACCATGGTGGCCTTATGACCCCTCGTCCACTTGTGATCCAATGAATTAACAACACACAAACATATCTCCGTATACGCATTTTTGGCCCTCGCCCTCATCCGTGATAAGCTGACACATACCTCACACCTGGAGGATGCTTTCTGTTTCTTTATGTATTGGCTCTGGGATCGACCGCTGAGAATGATCTTCTGACAAGCACACACTTACTGGAGGCCCCGCTCCTTCCAGCTTCTATGATGCTTTGGTCCTCATTTTTTAAGACAATGTCACCATCCATTTGAAGAACTCATCGCCATTGTTCAGCACTCTCTAAGAGACACATCCACAGTTTCAAAAACAATACATTGTATCATATCAGGACACCTCTCTGTGTGGTGTGTCTTGTAAAGTTACTTGATTACATTTGGTTTGTAGTTGTGGTAGTGTTTTCATACCTAAATGTTTTGCACTTTCAAGCTGATAACTGGTTCCCCACTTTATTGACGCAATTTTGTCCATCCCTGCAGTCTTGCCCACCCTTCTGTTTCACCTCCTCCCTTGGTGATCTCTCTTTGAGAAGCCATTGTTTGTTTATGGAGCGAAAGCACATAGCTTTACAGAGCCTTTAATGCCTGACAGGTGAAATGCTAGCAAAGTTATCGATCTGACACACAGTGATTGTCTAATTAGCTTCATTGTGCTGAGTACAAGTAGTTCTTCACCCAGTTCTCTTTGCCTTAAGAGAGAATGGAGAACTGAGGGCAAAGGGCAAGACTGCAGCAACTCAGTTCTTTAAGTCAGAAGGCTGAGACTCATGGTCAATGAATAGAAGGTCAAATGCACTTGACTGGAACAATTAGGATTTGAACCCTGGTTAAAATGCATCACTTTGTCATGGAGGAGTCAGGAGTATAAAATGGTTTACTTTTAGTTGAAGTGCAATATTATCAAAGCCCAGAAGGGGCCACAGAAACTTGATTTGGCCAGATGTGGCCATAAAAAAGAAAAAACTTGACCCATGTTCAACTTCTTGAGACTGACTACCCAGAGCACAATTACTGAGATTAATGATTTACCCTTCCTCTAAATATGTAGCAAGTCTTTCTTTTATTTTTGTAGAATCTTGGTTATCAGTGTTTTCCAACAGCAGTCCTGGAGGCCCACCAACTTTGTAACAGATCCCTCTGCTCTAATACACCTGATTGAGATTGAGACACCTAGGGTGGCACAGTTTTATAAATTGTCGTTATTGGAATTGTTGCCTCTGCAGTACATATGTGCTTTATTCAGATTATTTAATGTGGATGATTTGATAAATCCATTGAATGTACGTTGTACATTGGGTCAGAACAATGTAGGCCAGTCTTTAACCACTTTACATCAAAGACTGTCCAGCGTTTTTAAATATATCACAAGGCATTTTTCTAGAGCTGGCCCAACCAGCATTTTTAAAGTGAAAAGTGAATGTGACCCTTCTGTAAAACGAGAGCACACCATAGCAAGCAGTGTGAACAGCACGAAATTCTTCCTCTGCATTTGACAGCACATATGCTTATATTTTGATCAGTATTTCGGTTAACACCGGCTGCACTGAAAATGTGAATAATGCCTGTCAAACCACAACCCCTCTTGAACTGCCATGTTTTAATCACTTGCATGTGGCAGAGAGTGGTGAACTTCGTAGAGATCCAGTCAAAACACACTTCCACTTTCTATTGCAATTGAACCTATAGCTAAAATAATAATTTACTAAGCTACAGCCTAGCTATAGCAGAGCAGCTGACACACTGTGCTAGCTTTGCGTTGAGGCTATTCTTCTCTACAGCAGCAAAATCTGCAATTTAGATTTGTCACAATAAACATCTGCTGTAAAAGTTTCAACTTACACAAACTGAAAAGAAATGGAGAAAAAAAACCTGATATTCCCCTCTGAAGCAGTTTAATAGCTGAGAGGGAGGCAATAAGGGTTGGACACAGAGTTGATTGCGATGTGGAAGGCAGTGCAATTTAAAGCAAAGCGGCACGGATGCCTGGCATTAATTTACCTGCCATTTTGAATACATTCCATACATTAACAATTATTCTTCTATTTAAAGACCTTTTGGTGGTGAAATTTACCATAGTATGGCTGAATACAGGACAGAGTTTCAGAAGGCCTAACAGAATTTACAATTTACAAATAATGCTGCGTAATTTTTTGTTACCCAGAGTGACTTACTTTTGTGTCATGTTACAGATATAAGCCAAGGTAGTATTAGAAGCCTTTCCTAGTGCATTGGTTTAGCACAGTACGCTTGTTCTGTCCAGACAATCCAACCATAGTCCGCTGCATGGAAGATTGCTACATTACCCTCTGCACTACATTACACTACACTCATTAGTTTTCATTTTAATTTTTTTTAATTTTAGACTTTATCATTTGCTAATGTATGATTAAGGTTTAAGAAAGCCATCAACGCTGTGTCAGGGATTCTGCAGGACTGGAGTTGGGAAACACTGTGGAACAGCTATAATTAAGAATTACCTTTACATCACTGTTGTTCTTGAGCCACGTCAATGTCTGAGAGGCAGCAGAGCAGGAGAAAGAAAATCTGCACCCACATTCATACACTTACACATACTCTGGAGAGGTGGAGTATTTGCAGTCTCAGTACTCCTTTGTGTGAGTGCAAATCTTCTAGGGCTGTGTGACATTATGCTTTGAGGAGATTTGCTCTGCTCTCTTTCTTTTTTAGACATGTTAGCAGTCAAAGCTTAAAGAGGAGTTTTTTAAAGATTTTTTTTTGTGCGTTAGCCACACATAACACCGCAACAATCGCCTCCACCAGTTTAAGTAAGTTTTGACACACTCCCTACACTGGGCCCAGCAAGACTAAGCTATGACAACCTCTCACAGTTCGATATGCTAAACTCCGACAGCTGACTGTTAAACTGCTGATGCTGAAGTATACATATCTAATGGACATGAGAGAGCGGAAGATGGACGCAATGATAGGGAGATGCCCTGTTATGTGACATGATCTCTCTTTTATTATAGTTACTCAAACAATCTGTTTTCAAGCTAAACAATCTGGGCTAAACTGAACAAGCATCTCTTTTTCTCTATCCTTACAATGTAATTCAGTGTGTCTAGGTCTAATATGTTTATTGAAAAACCCTGTATTTTCTTAATGTGGAACTTAATTAACATGCTTTGAATCAACACCTTGACATCGACTGTTTTGGTATTGATCAATGAGACAATGAGTTCTAGCAGCATTTTTAATGTTTCAATAAAAGTTTCACTCTTTTTTAAGCGCTTCACTCACCTTGCTATATGAAACAAGTAACAGAAAGTATAGTAGCTCATGTCATGCATTTAAGGCAAGGTATGTAAGGAGCATCCTGTAGCCTGACTTTTGTGTTTCCAAATTAATTACAATCTACAGCGATGTGAGACAGATGTGCTAAGGTGCAGATGGCTTACAACAGGTGTTTGCAATCCCAATGGCAGGACAGAATAAAATATATACAGTGAATGATTCAAGTAATATATGCAATTTTCTTTCTGCTTTGCATTTGTCTATAGATTGGGAAACGGCCTATATTTTCAGATGACTCCTGTGCAGCCATAGATAATACAATCAGCTTTAGCAGCAATACTTTTTCTCCTCAGTATGTGAAGCTTAAGGTCTAGATCTAACACTGTATGCTATGCTATCTATAACTATGTAAAAAGGGTTGGGTTCCCAAACAAAATGAAGATCAGATTATTACACGTATGGTGTGTTTTTTGCATACTTTCTCTCAGTGATTTGTATGTGTGCATATTATAAATATATCATCTGTTTTCATTTATATGTCACAAATGTCTTTTTATAAAGAGTATATTAAGCTGACTTTGTTTTGTCTGTAGCTTTTGTGCAAACATTGTCCGTCTGGTTAGGGAACTTGTTCCCATCCCTTGGATAAGAACATTTACTTAGTGGAAGGGAATTACCGTTCAGGTACTGAGCCTTATTACTCTTAAGATTATCCCTCCCCAGCCAAATGAGAGATAGGCTCCATTAAAGATTGTCCATGCTATACCCAGAATAAAGTTCGTCTATGATTTAAACATGAAACCTAGACCAAAACACCTGTGATAAAGTTTGTTCTCACTAAACTCATCAGAAACTACTGCCACGTTGCACAGAGTGGTCGTGTTGTGCACGCAGGAACACTTGCTGACACTTTATTGTTGCTGTGGTGACATCTAGCGGCTGTTGTGTGTAGTGGATCCTATTTCGCGGATTTAAAAAAGTGAACAAAAAACACTGTAAGTAAAATATTAAACGTTTACGTTTTTAAATTAATTGCAATAGAAAAGAAGACCAAATGCTTAACCACACAGTTCGCGTGGACCTCCCGCTCGCAACAATATAGACCATGGGGTTCTAGATTTACAACGGGATAGTCTCCATGGAACAACTTTTGAGTTACGATTTTTGCTCAGGACCCCAGTGGTGGTGTGCTGAAGGTACAAGTCAAACCCATGACCGCTCGGTCCATAGGCAACTATCCTACCCACTAGGCTACAACTACCTTAGCTACCTAAGCAAACCCCCCTATCAACACAAAATGAACCACCTGAACTAACAATAACCGCCTAGCAGCATCCTATAAAGTGTCAGAGATATCAAAGCAACAACCTAGCAACGCTTAAGCATACAAGGATGCAAATCAAATTTCAAATTAAAATTAAAATTTTATTTGTCACGTATACATTATACACAGTATGATAAGTGAAATGCTTATACGACTGCTGATAACCTATAATATAAATGGAATGTCCAGTGTAGAAGAGAAATTGTGCAATTTGAAATATAGAGAAATATGGGTTAATTTACATTATGTAGAAACAATAGAATAAAAATAGAGTGCCAACAGTAACAATTAAATAGTAGAAAAATGGCAATAGAATATATAATATAGAGACAGAAATGTGCAGTTATGGCAAGACAATGTGCAAATATAGATATTTGCAAGACCACAGTCACAGTTGAAGTACACAATTCTGTATGTGCAAAATGTGCATACATGTGCAAAAGTGCCAGTTGTGTGAATCTATGTAGTGTGCATGTCACCGTTCACAGTTCAGCTGTGTGCAAAATGTGCAAGTGTGCCATATGAGCATATTGTGGGTGGCAAAACAGTTTGTGAGAAGCCAATCAGTGTGAAGTCCTATGTGGTGTTGTGATTGAGAGTCCGTATAGCCTGCGGGAAGAAGCTCCTCCTCAGTCTCTCGGTGCTGACCTTCAGGGAGCAGAAACGCTTTCCTGACCGCAACAGAGAGAACAGTCCATTATTGGGATAGCTGAGGTCCTTCATGATCTTCCTGGCTTTGGTCCAGCACCACTTGTAGATCGAGTGCAGTCAGGGAGCCTGGTGCGGATGATTCTCTCTCTATGGTGCAGGAGTAGAAGTTCCTAAGCACCTTAGAGGGCAGTCTAAAGTCTCAATCGTCTGAGATAGTAGAGGCGCTGCCGGGCTCTTTTCACCATAGTGTTGATGTGGCAGGAACATGACAGGTTTTGTGTGATGTGAACACCGAAGTATCTGAGCTGTGACTCTTAATTTCCTCCCGTAGCGCTGCTTTGCCTCCTTTACCGCTTTCCGAACATTGCATGACGCAGCTTTGTATGAGTTCATGTCACCATGTCACCCGATATGATAGCAAACACCTAATAACAGCCTAGCATCATATTAGAAACTACCTGGGATAACACCAACTTCAAAGTTTCTTCACAAACTCGATCTCTGGCGACGTAGACACTGGGCTCTCTTCCCTGACACTTAGGTTTCATGGGGCTAATGTAGTTCAATGTGGCTAATTGGGGACATGTGTTGATGCACTGGACATTAAAGAGGAGATTCAAACATATTTTCAGTGTAGTTACCTACAGTTGCTGTGAATAAATTGAATAACACTATTCATGCTCAGGCAATGAGAAAATAAGAAAATCATATAATTTAAACATGAATCATTTTTCTGTCACATAGTCCTAGTTAAAGTTAAATAAAGTTAAGTACAAATGTATATAGCTTGTATTTGTGTTGAATTTTGGTTTTTAACAACTGCATGAAACTGTGAGCTGTCCAACACATATAAAGAGAACCATCTGAAATTATTATGTAAAGCCATATATAATCAATTTGTATCTGTAACTAAAAATATACTGCTCACAAAAATTAAAGAAACACTTCAAATAAACACATTAGATACATCAGATCTCAATATGAAGTTGGATATCTATACAAATAACGACAGGGCAATGTCTTAG
>JBBPDH010000136.1:5222558-5238607 GCA_037974565.1 Clupeocharax schoutedeni
GAATTCTTAAGCACTGATGTACGTCGCTCTGGATAAGAGCGTCAGCTAAATGCCGTAAATGTAAATGTAAATGTAATGTAAATCAAGCATACGAAAATGCCAGTAGATGCCAGTATTTTTTATCTGGTTGTGTCGACTCGCAGTTGTCGTCGGCAGGGGGCGACAAAACACTGTAAATTAAGACGACAGCAATCAACCCACTTTTATTAAGGCTATAAAACGCACCACCACACATAAATACAAATACTCTAAACTCTTAATTCTCTCGTTTTTCCACATGCCCACACATTGCAGAAAGTCTTTAAATGAGGACAACTGATGTGCAGCAATCTATATTAACTACGTATGAGCAATATGCTTGAATGTATATCCACAGCACTAAAACCTTAGTGCTTAAATTTTTGCAGAATCTGTCGAGATTAGAGATGAGTTTTAAGATACAATCACCACACTTTTTATCTGCTCTTTTCAAACTAATATTTTCATGACTTGGTGTAGTTATATTGAATTTGGGAAAGATTCGGCTGTCCAGTATTTTGCCCCACTAGTACTAGGGTCTTGAAATGGAGCACCGCTCTTGACATGAATGGGAAAACCGGCCAACCGTAGCTGTCTATTCTCTCTCCTTGGATAGTGCCAGATAATCTCAGTGGAAAAGGACAAGAGTGCAATAACATGTACAGCATCAAAGCCCTCAGTGTTGTTTGAGTCTAAAAACTGGTTAGAATGATGATGAACTTCTTTCCAGGCTGACAGAAGAGCCTTGCAGTGTAAACTTTAATATCTCTGTAAAATAATGGAAACCATGTTAATGAACCTACAGAGAAAGAGAGTGTTAATGCAATGAGTAATATAAAAGCCACTGTTCAACAAGGAGATTAAATAAATGTTAAACTTAATAAAAGATGTGTTTTATAAGGGACAGTTTCTAAAAGTCTCAGGCCAGCTGCTCACATGTCATTTGAATGGATGGTATCAGTCATCTGCACCGATTGCTTCTGTATCTTAAACTGTAAATTAAAGAATCGACAATACATGGCATTCCCAGCAGCCACTTTAAGTTTTCTCACCCCAGTGTGGCTGGATCAGGTCAGCACACTCTCAAGTGTTTATCGTTAGACAGCTGACATGGGTCTCATAACTTCGTGCCTTTCCTCAAGCTTACTTTTTGCCTCTTCTTCCTCTGAACAACAGTGTAAATCATTGTGATGCACGTTTTGGTGGTGTAGCCAATCACAACTGAGCCACATTACAGTCACATTACAGCTGGTACATTACATTGCAGCTGGTAGCCTAGTGGTTAGGGCATTCGCCCTGCAATCAGAAAGTCCAGATTCGATTCCCAAGACCGCTAGGCACCTCTGAGGTACCCTGAGCAAGGTACCGTCCCCACACACTGCTCCCCGGGCGCCGTGTTCGTAGCTGCCCCCTGCTTCACTTGGTGAATGTGTTTTGTGCTGTTCACACTGTGTGCTGTGGTGTGTTCACATATGACAAATGGTTACTTTTCACTTTCAAAAGACAATGCCAGATCAGGATATCTTTGATCATTGAAGTTTGTTTCTGTAGTCTTGCGCTAGAGCTATAAGGCAAGTGTAGCTCCTTTTGGGTGACCTGAACTATTACTATATTAGTTTTGTAGCTACAGTGTAAACATCAGCTACAGTTGACTACATTCAGGGTAATGGTGAAATAGTCCAAATTTGATTTTCATGCTCTGTGTCACTGGTCTTCTAGGCTGGTAAAAACACCTGATTATAATTATAGCATTTGTATCTGTTAAAGTAGCTGAACAAAGTGAGACATATACTTGCTCATTTGAAAGCTGCAATTTAAGCAGCTATGTAAACATCCACATTACCGAATCTTTTCTCGCTTTACAACACTTTATTGCCTTTTAGGACTAGAAATGTGTCATCACATACCAAACAAATGTATGTATTTTAGCAGATATAAAACTGATTATTTGCTTTTTGTACATGCTGTATAATGCACATCTGCTTGGAAGTTATTCTGATCTCACTTGTTTAGACACTGTAACAAGACATTTTTTATGTCATGCATTCTAGTCAAGGTAGGCTGTGTTCCCACTGGTGCCTGGCTTAGGATTTTTCAGGATTGCTTGTGGCTCAGGATGTCTTATGGAAATCATAGAGGAATAGCCCAATTAGCTCAAAATAGCCCAGATAGATTAGACCAACACAGAACAAACAAACACTGTTTCTCAAGGATTTGCCACCTTTTTCTGAAGAAACATTTTCTTTTCCAGATGTCAAAAACAAATACTTAGCTCTCATCACAGCACTAGAATCTTGCTGTATGTGCACATCTGTCGCATTGAGGTACATATATAGACAAATAGCCAGTGTCACATCAGTGTCCTCACTGAATGTAAATCAGAGAATTAGAAAATTCAGTTGTAATGCACATTCATGATGATGGCGAGCAGCGGTTGTAAAGGAAAAAATAATCTTCCATCTGAGTGTATCTTTTTTTTCTATATCATTCAAATAAATGAATGATTTCAGATGGAAATCTATGGCTTTGGGAAATGTGTATAAGCATAAAGAACTGGTTTCAATGTCCCAAATAGCACTGATGCATTATCTTTATTAGCTGTAGCACAGAAACTATTACAATGACTACATGTTCTTGTTCAGCACACAAAGATAATAGAGCAAATATATTCCGCAAAGCACTCTCTCCAACAGCTGTAGTCATCTTAACTGGAGAATGTCTTTTGGAAACTGGGCCAGTAGCTGTTGAAGAGGGAGATTTCTAGAAGTCACATTTTCCATGGCGTTTTAATGGTGTCACATATGATCATTTGATAGATAGTCCTTTCATCAGGAGACCTGTGGAGCGAGAACCAGTACCACAGCTCAAGGAAAGGTAATGGGCTCAGTGTTATTAATGGAAGAGGGAAGGAGTGTACTGTGGACAATACATGTGATACTGCAAAACTCACTGGAGGATTCATAAGGATTGAAACCATCTCCTTTAGTTCCTCTCTCATTTTTATCCTTATCCTTGGAGATACACACTCACAAACACACACATAATGATTTTATGTGTGTAGATCCTTCTATGTCCTGCTATAAGATAACACTAACTGTGCAGTAACTTTACAGTCCACCTTCTGCTCCTCCAACCGGGGATCAGCTTTC
Organism: Clupeocharax schoutedeni; assembly: GCA_037974565.1. Lineage (NCBI taxonomy): Eukaryota > Metazoa > Chordata > Actinopteri > Characiformes > Alestidae > Clupeocharax > Clupeocharax schoutedeni. The sequence continues at coordinate 5,225,726 of JBBPDH010000136.1, forward strand.
AGAGTTTTCTTATACCATAGCAGGGAACTCATAACAGACATTTTTCTGCATTTTTTAAGCCCTTCATGTAGTGTCAGTCTTTGTGTTGTGTGTTTACTGTTTCATTAAGAGTTATTGTTTGATTTGCTTGGTTTAGTTGCTGTATTTGACAGCTGTGAACCTGTCACGCACACCAGGTCATGTGCAGTTAAAGGGCATCGGAAATGACTGCATGTCAGGTATAAAAGGTGGAAACAGGTGTTAGTACTCGCACAGACATAGAAGTGACATGCTTCAATCCTCACGTGTCCCTATCCTTCCTATCTCCAGTACTGTGAGTGGTAAAACTCAGAGGTGCTCTCCTCATCCCTCCCTGTGTGTGCGAGTGAGAACGAGGACCCGTTTGGTGCGGGTCTTACACTCTTCCCAGAGCATTCTCAGATTAAACAGCGTGGTTCACCCACTCCCTCATGTCACCCACGTCGGGGCTTTTCCGCCACGCAACATGGTTGTGTCTAGGGGGTTCTCGGTCCTGCATTCCTGTATCGCTGTGACAGAACCATAGGGAAGACACATAATTACATGGTGTATAAATGAAATAAGTTACACAGAAAAATACACAACAGAAACTTGAGAGATCACTAGTGCAATCATCGGTTGTCAGCACTCACAGAGAGCATAATTGTCCCTGCAAAGAACAATGGCTTATTTCTCTCTGCTGGGCAGTATAATCATAACCATCATGGGATTCAGCAAGCTTATATACACCGAACTGGACTGTTAAGTGCATTAGGACAGTCCTCGTCAAGTCAGAAAATTGTTATATTAGTTTCAGCGACCAATTGTTCACATTCAGGTGATAATTAGCCTCTGGTTACAGTGAGTGTTGAACAGTTATGTACCGGTATATTGTATAGCAGTGGAGAAATATCATCTCGGTGTACAATAATATTATTTTCTTTAATAATAAGAAAGCAAGTGTTAAGGACCTGAACTTAATACAAGTGGCCACAAGGAGCCAGTGAAGGTTCCTTAGTAAAGGTGAAATACCAGCCATGCCCCCCTGAACGTTTCTGTTTATCTGTTGCATGTCATGGATAACTGGTTAACACATGAAACAGCCGTCTTCCACACGCATACATACAAGTGCATACAAGTCAAGTCAAAGCTTACTAACATAAATGTTTAAAGTAAAAGTTCAAACTTGTTCTTTTAGTTCTTTTACTAGTTCTTTTAAATGTAAAATGACACTCACACATTTGTTTTATCAAACATTGCTCTGGCTCTTGTTCTGGTGCATTGTGGATATAAACCTCCCAGGCTCCTTTATTTTATAGGTGCACACACACTTTCTGTCATGAACGGGGGGGCTAATCCCCCTCGGACGTGTGCTACCTAGAAGCGTGCAGGAACGGGCAGACAGCCAGGACTCCATGCAGATAGGTTTTATTTACAAAAAGGCAAAAGAACATAGGCACGGGGGCCACTTGACAACGCTACTAAACTCAGGACTAGAAACAACAGGCAGGAAACTGAAGCACTCTAAATAAGGCAATGGACACATAAGGAACGTGAACACAAACAGGACAAAAATACACAACATAATCAGAGGGCAAAACGCAGGCAGGTGGTAACTAAGAACACACGAACAGAAAACAGCTGACAACAAAAGCACATGATACATGAACCGAACGGACAGACATGTCAAAATAAAAAAACATGAACAGAAAAACAAAGAAAAAACAGAATCCTACAAAAAAGCAATGTCCTTCACCGGCCACTGACCGTACCGTGACACTTTCTGAGTTGGTGCCATATGTCTAATAGGAGACCTAGCTCATGAATGGGAGTTGTCTTTTATACAGTTCAACTGCAAAGTGTCTTGGTAAAGGTGTTCCAAACAGGCAGCATTCAGCACTACCAGTATACTGTTCATCGCCTGATCAACAAACAAAAAAAATCTTCTGAAAGTGTTCAGGTTCAGGGACTGGACTGAAAATGAGAGCATTTGAAAGTGCTTCCTCAAGACTACTTTAAAAAACATACAAGAAAGTCTGGCTCTTTTGATGCACAATTTAGGAAATCAGGAGTGATTCAAGACCTTTGCACAGTGCTGTTCAGTTGCTTTACTGTTTATTGTTACATTTTAGTGTCAAACTGGATGCTGGTTTTGCATGGAAGAGAATGTTTATCTTTCATCTACCTTTAATGCAACTGTTGCACAATGCATTCTCTCTCTCTCCATGAAAGTAGGTCACAGGCACATCAGCTATACTGAGTTCATTAGGTCTATTTCACAGTCCTCATTCCAGGGAATCTCATCGGCAAGTAGAATTCCCATGACCCTTTAGGCAAGGCTGTGGTTATCCTGTAATTTACCATACTGGTATTTAGAGTAGGTCAAGTCACTTAAAGGGTTTGATATGCATGATAGATATAAAATAATTTCAGAAAGCCATGCTCATTTCTTAAGCAAATTCAGGGAACAAAAAGGTAATTATATGACCTTGCACTGCCCATCAGTTCTTATCTGTGAATAGTTCCAGAGGCAGGTGCTGTATGTCTGTACCCAATTATGCATTTCAGCTGCCCGAGTAGGTGCTTTTTGTTGATGGGCTATGTTATGCAATATGACCTTTTCTTTCATTCAAGTTACTTTTTTATTCTTTTTTTTATTTTATTAGGTTTCCCAGCATTTCATAGGGGCATTATATATTTGTGTTATCTCCTCCAGCCAGGAGAGAACACCTCTTTATATCCAGCATTTCACATTTTTTAAAGTGCCTTTTCAAGACTCTCCCCATCACTCACACAGCAAGAAGCTCCCTTGCCCCTTCCGTACCTTCCGTTCTGCATGGCATATTTTAACACTAAATATTATGCTGGAATAGCACTCCAGAAAGATTTGTGTATCTACAACCTTAACATTCAACTGAATATGAGAAAAAGCAGATGCCATACAACAATGCGGCTAAAACTAGCACAAACATTGGACAATATTTAATTGTATCATTCCTGAATTTTGAGAAGATGAAGCTCGTATCTGCTCCGTGAAGCCTAAATCTCATGGTGAATTTATAACGATGAACATCAAATCCTGTAGTACCACAGAAAAAGACTCTCACCACGGTCTGATTTTATGTGGTAATGTTGAAAATTGGCAGTAAACTCCCCTGCTAATGACTTTGTTGATGTGGTGCATTCAAGATATTAGTGTGTAAATGGTTACATGGGAGTACTTGATTTCAAGTGCAGCTTGTTCATTTGCTTAACATCACAGGAAGCACCCCTATTGTATGACCACCTAAAGTCTTTATTCATTTTCAGCGGGGATACAATTAAACACTGCAAGAATTTGTTCGCCACAGGGGAAGTTGCTGTGTTGTGCAAATTAAGTTGATGCATGAACAAATAAACGGCTCAATGAATCAGGAAGTCTTAATAATGAAAGTGACTCGTTTTCTCAAACCACTTGAGTAAGCTGAACAAGAGGATTCGTGTGTTACAGTAAGCAGGTTTAAAAACCCTGCCGGATAGGCCTGTCTGAATAATTAGTTGGAAACCACACAAGTCTACAACCTCTAGGGGCTCTTTTAATTTAAAATTAAAAACTGAGGTCATTGTACAAGCTGACACTTAGCACTGCCTCTGAAAATTAATGATCAGTTCTACCTTTAGAGTTAAGTTTATTTTATACATCTGTGAAGAAGCATGCAGGATTTCAAGGCCACTTCTAAGGAATGGCAAAATATGGTAATTGTAGCTAAGAGAGGAACCATCTCCCTTATGTTCTGGGTTTCTGTGCATTGGCCAAATGCTTATTGTTTGAGCAAGGACGCCCGCCTAATGTATAAAAGTACTGAGACACCTCTTCTAGTTAGTGAAAATAGCTGCTTTAAGATGTACTCATTACTGGTTATACAGCTTGTTATAACCTCTAAAGAAATAGTCAACAGCCATAGTCCCAAGGATTCAAAGCAGCAGTTCTTTGGATTGAAGGAGCTCCATCCAGTATCAAGCAGAGTCCTTTTTGTGTTCCAAAAGTAATCATCCAACATCAGAACATTACTTATGCTCTTTTAGTCAAATGCTATCAGTTCCGAACCACAATGTTCCAATGTCTAGTGCAGAGTTCACCATTATATGGTGCACAAAAAACTAAAGACTTTTGCCAGACTGAAAATAAACTGTAATTCCTCTTCTTCCCTTTTTTGTATATTTCAGTTTGGTAAATGTAAGGCACATGATAACAGTATATTTAAGTATATTGACCAACAACAATGCTTACATCTATGCATGTCTGATGCACACACATTTTTAAAAGCACAGAAACAGAAGTATAATTGGGGCATTATAAAAGAATGATGAAAAATAATTTGGCTTTAGATGAACAGAAAGAGGTGCTTCAGTTGGTTTATAGCAACAGCATGTTAGTGGTATTTTGACTAAAGGAGGATGTAATGCCCGCTGAAATTCTGCTCCTCATTGATCAACCACCGCATTAGACAGGCCTACGAATTAAACACCAACCCCATCTCAGCTCTGAACAACCCCAACACTCTTGCAATCTGACAGCTCTGAAAATGCAGCCACTAAACAAGAGAATCAGCTCTGCCTCTGAAGGCTATTGATCTTATCTTGTGAAAGAGACTGAGGCTCCTTTCCAGAGCGTGCGAGGACTGTCCCTAGAGAGACACACTTTACAAGCCATTCATCACCACTTGTATGATTAACACAGACATGCCACAGTCTCCCTCTGTTTCTCTATTTCTCTCTCTCTCTCTCTCTCTCTCTCTCTCTCTCTCTCTCACACACACACACACACACACGCACACACACTCACACACACACTCACACACTAACACACACGCACACGCACACACACACACACACACACACACACTCACACACACACGCACACACACAAGGATTGAAAACACAGAAATCTACAGGATGGGAACTCATTAACAACAAAATGCAAGAGTGTGAACAAAGCCAGTCAAAGGATGTTTCGTTGATTTTTCAAGTGAAAATATCCTCTACAAGTGAACACTTTGCTTCATTTGCCAAGTTAAATATATTGAATAAGTTAAACATAAAATATAAATTAGAGGTCCATGGATACTCAGTATGGGTCAGAATCAGAAGAATCCTTGAGCCTTTTCCAGGCATATGATCGGTAAAGCAATCTGTTTGTTGAACAGAGATACACAGAGGGTGATGAGTAACTTTGTTGCATACTGGTTTGTAGTATCCCAGGCGGCCAGGTGGGGGAGGAATTTCTCCTTTTCTTTCTCTCTCTTTATTTTCCCTTAATTACATGCATCTGCTTTTCAGGTTTTCCCTTTTGTTTTTTTCAATTGCCCAGTTTCTTGTTCATCCAATGCTCAGTCATGAGTCTATTTTGCCCAAATATTAGTTGTTACATTTGTCTGTGTATAGTCTCTCACTTCTCGTTCTCTCACCTCATTGGTGTAATTGCGTATCGCTTAGTTTTCAGCTTCAGGGTGTAGTTGCTAAATATCCCCTGCATTCATTCCCTCTCATGGCATCCTTGTTTCCTAAACCATCAATGTTAGATGCCCGGGTCTGCTGACTTGTAATACGCACAGATAAGCATCAAGGCAGTGTCTCAAATGTTTCCTTACATAATCATTTTGTATTCAATGTTCAGCCAGAAAAATGTATTATTAGCAGTTTTGTTGTTTAAGAGATAAAATCAGGAGATAAAAAAAGATAGGATCAGATTGGTAGCAGTATCGACAGATACTCAAGATTGCTGTATCGGTTCTGTTCATGAAAAAATGGTATACAGCTTCTAAACTCTAGGTGGCATTACAAAGGCTGCATTTTATGATTAGTTTTTAACAGGAATGTGTTCTAGAAGAAGTGTATTTATTTATTTATTTACACTTAAAACCTCAACAAAGCATGCTATTTGACAGTAGTGCTCAGACATTTGCATGTAACTCTACCTGAAGTTGGCAAATGACACAATAGCAGCAATGCAATAATGTTTTTGTCACATTATGAGGTACTCCTCTAACATAACATGGAACATGATAACGCAACGAGTAAAATGCTTTTTGTGAACACAAAACAAAGCTTTATCTACTTTTACTCATTCAACTATGGCATTTATTTGTGTTCAAGTGTGTGTGTGTGTGCATGTATGTTCATTCATTTGAATGGAAGAGCTGCATTATTCTCAGTAATGGAAGGGTGAAGTGATGAATAGCTAGTGTATTTGGGTCAGGGCTATCAGACAACAGCGAATAGTGCTATTGTACACCATGCACAGACACGCACGCCTTTCCATTTCATATTTATTTTCTCTGCCTCTCTACATTCAATATGTCCGTCCCTTTCTCTCTCTCTCTCTCTCTCTTTCTCTCTCTCTCTTTACACCCCTCCCTGTCTCTACTCCCCTCCCCCTAGTTCTTTCTCCCTCTGTCAGATGTTCTCTGGCAATTGCAAGAGATGACATGTTGTCAGAGAAAAGTGCTACACACGCAGATTGAGCCATGTGTTTAGATGTTTACAGTGACACAAAATAATGATAGCTGAGAAACAGCTGTCCTTTTTGTATGGTGATGTGACAATTGGCAAGGAAGACTCAATATTGTAACCAAATGAAATTTTCATGAGAGAGAAATTCTTAGGAGAGAAGTATAATATGGATGACATAGATCAGATCAGAAGTGCTACCGTCCTTTCTAAACCCACTCTGAGACATTCATCACAGAAGAGCGAGAGCTATGGCAGGTACTACACATTTTCAGTTTATCAGATGACTGGTGTCTTCAGGAGAGCAGCAGGAATTCTGTTAGCATCTGCTCAGAACAGTTCAAAAGAAAAGGCTGGTCAGAATGAGGAGAATGTTTAAATACATTGGTCTAGTGCTTCAGCAACAGAGGTTTCTCCTCTCCTTCAAGATTAACATGCCATTCATGGACTGCATGGAAGTATTGCTGGGTTTCTAAGGACCATGTATAGTCTTATAGTAAAACAGCAATCACTGCAAATATTTGTCTCACTGTATATCTTCTTTTTCTGAGCTTTTCCAAGCCACTACTCTTTTAGTATTTTTTCTAGCATAGACAGCATTTGAACCTCGAAAGTTCTGCTAGATTTCTTATTCTTTAGATTTGCCTGGATTTCAGGTACTGATCCAACTAGTCTTGGGACATCTTTTATTATAGACAGTGAGATCAAATACGGGTTGTGGTGAGTCACCAGATCTGTTGTATATATTGGTGAATTCTTATAAAATAAATGTAATGATGTGAGAATGAGAGATTTAATTGATGCCAAGAAAAAAGCCAAAAATGTGAAGCAATTATTTCTTATTAATTGTTCATTATTATACTGGTTAATGTAAGTCCTTGAAGTATAGTTTAAAATATAGATTTTATTGAACTTTTAGCAATAAGCACAAAATTAATGCTCTGTTTACTAATCGTTAGCAGTCCATTCATAGATTGTAAGGCAGACAGATTTTTTGCTTTTGAGATGAACTGGCAATTTATTTTGAAGTTGAATAAGAGGAATGCCAGGGTCTTTAATGGAGTAATAGAGAAAATATTGTGAGTCTCTGTCTTTGGGTGCGTGTTTAAGTTCTTTCAATATGTCTTTTACTCCCCTCTTCCTTTCTTTTCTCTCTCTCTCTCTCTCTGCCCTCCATAGCTGGCCTCTTCCATTAATTTAGGTTGTAACCATGGAGACTTGTCAACACATGTTATTCTCCTCAGATGAATCATGGCCGTGGCGACAGAGAGACACACACCTTTGACGTCTGGCATGCGACTGTATGGTCATGCTCTGTCACGGCTACTCAACACATCTGCCTCTTGCACGGACAACACGCCGAGGACATGCATGAAACACACACAAACATCACACATAAAATGCACTTAAAAGGAAGGGATTCTGTGAAACGAAAGGGCTGTTATTAAATGGGCACAGATAGAATTTGACTAAATTGGTACTAGCTATTAACTAGGGACAGGCTAATCAGTGAACCTGTTTATCATCAAAAGGAAGGTGCAAATAAAGTTTATAAGGAAATAAATTGACTTAAATGCCCATTTGATTAGCTTTTTACAAGATATGGCAGGATTCCCTGCTATGAAATTGAATCCATTATCACCTTGTCATCTTTCTACATTCCACCCTTGAACGATCATAAGAATAAATACATCTATATACTTTGATAAAACTTAGATAAGCCCAAAGGGTACTGAAATAAGAATGCAGATGTATTATTTGTGTATTGCTCATTTACATTCATGTGTTCTATGTTCATTGAAAGGACAACTGTTAGACAGTGACTACTTATTACTTTGCATATCAAACAGCTCCCTCAGATATTAAAACTTACCTTAACTTTCTTTTTTTCTAGAATGCTGCTGTGCTTTATCCATTTTACACTGAAAAGGTAACAGAGAGATTTGATGCAAAAGGAGAGAAAGAAGGACAGTCCAAAACATCCACTAAACAGTAGCAGTAGTTTATTAGCATAACAGGCATTTTCTCTAATAATATCATATCAAAGAAGATTAAAGTCATTCAGTTACATTCCCAGCAGGACAGAGAGTCTCACACAGCCAAAGGGACAGTGAGAGTGTTGCACTGAGATTCTGGATGGCACTGTATAGCCCCTTTAACCAGACACATAACATTTCATCCAGCATCCCCCTCCACAACCCTTTAAAATACACACTGTCCAAGATGTTATTGTCATAGAGTTCCAGACTGTCCCTGGGTCTTTGAGGTACAAAAATACATCTTTAGCTGTGATACATTCATATAAATATAAAAATGCCCTGGGCCTGGGCAACAGAACAGCATTATATTCCTATTACTGGCCAAGAAATGCAGAAGGAATTAAAGGAATAGTTTGACCAGGGATGTTTCTCTTTCTATTAATGAAACAATCGTAATAATCACAAAAGACAATTATCCAAATGAGAGTATGTTCATTAGTGGCTACTAGATTTAATTAATTAACCCCTTTATGCAAACCCCCTAGTAGTGCAGATGCCAGCATCTACATTTGACGTCAAAGTCACTTCACTAGACCACATGCTTTTGCAGTTGTGATGCAAAGGGCTTAAATCAAGAACTGCAGAGCCGCTAATACACAGACCTATAAGCAAGTTTTCCATCATATAGGCTCTTTGAAAATCGATGCAATAATAGTAAATAAATATCACTGTACTTATTGTAAAGAGTGCAATGAAGGACAGAACATAGGATTGGAACTGGAACTAGCGATAAACTAAAATAACATGGGGGATGAAAAGAGTATCTTACTTTTTATCACAAATGTAAATGAGAATAATTCTCTTACAGAATGGAATATTTTCTTTTTCATTTGCCAGCCATCCTGTCTTCTCCAATGTCTTTTTATTTCATTTACTATAGTTGCTTTAGTGCACACATGGTGAATTGGTGCCACTGCAAACGTTTAGCTGTGTTTTGACTACTGCCAAAGTTGCAGATGATGATGCTCAGCCTTTTCTGTTAGATGTAGGCTATTGTGTCTGCTTAAGCAGAAGTTTAAAATTTAGATTCAAATAATCTTGTTATAATAATAATAATAATAACAACAACAACAACAACAACAAAAACAACAATAATAATAATAATAATAATTATTATTATTATTATAATAAGAAGAATACATTGTCTGCATTTTTCCTGTGCATTTGTGTGATTATTCAAAATTTATTAAAATATTTTTTCAGCTGTGAGATTATTTACTTTGCAGTAACAGGGCTCATATTTTTTATGCATTTTTTATTGAGGTCCACTAGTGGAGAATGAAAACACAGCCTTAATTTGTTTTAACCTCACAATTATTAGCCTCTTTTTCTTCTTTAGATTTTAACAGGCTATTTTTGTTAATGTACGTTTAATGCTGAAAATGACCTCAGTTATGTCCTGCACTGCGCATCTTTCCAAAGAACAGCCTGAACTAAGACATCCGTTATAGCTTCATTGTGAACATAGCTGCTGTATGCAGAATAGGTGGTTATTTGTAAATGCAGAACAGGTTGAACAGGTTGTTAATGGATTGCTGGGACTGGGGAGTGAACCATCTATTTTGAAACTTCAATAACGTTTATGTACCACATTCAAATTTTTAATTAAAAAATAAATAAAAAATGAGCTTTAGTATAATCCCTATTAAAAGAGAGTTGATTAAAGGGCAGAAATAACCACTTTTACACTCTGCATATAGGGGTTAATTCATTTTTAGCTAGGCTGACAGTTTTGCCAAACTAGATTATTAGAAGACATACAGGGCTGGAAACAAAAGAGCTGGAACCTGAGTGATTGCAGCACTGTTGCAGCAAGCACTTTGGTTTAAATGCAAGACACTGTCATAGAATTGCAACATCTGGACTTTTCAAGAATTCTAGAGCTAGAATGTTGGTTAATATTATTAAGACAGTGTAACAAGTAAATAGAAATCTTGATGCTAACAAGATCACATGCAGGTGATAATAGAAAGGGAACAGCAGAGAGAGATAGACAAAGACAGAGAGCGAGAGAATAAGAGGCAGAGAGAAAGAAAGACTGAAGCAGGCAGAGTGGGTGGTCTATGTCTGTGCCAGAAAGAGAGACAGCAGGGGCTGCATTGCCATCGGCAACCAAACCCCCAGGACCGGAGCTAAAGAGCAAGCCACCGTCTCCTCCTCCTCCTCCTCCTTCTCCTCCTCCTCCCACTCCTCATCCCCAAACTTACTTTCTGACAACCTACAAATAGGCCTCTCAATCTTCTACCCCTTCCTCTCAGCGTAATGTGTACCATACATGCATCAACAATGTCTGTTCCTTAAATACCCCATCCCTCAACACACATGCATGCACACATTCACATTGTGTAAGACATGTCCCTGCTGTTCCTCTCTCCTGCCCTCAGGGGCATCTCGAGGGAAAAAAATGCACAGACAGACAAGAGAGAAACACACAATGTCAAGGTGACCTTCATGCTTTTCTATTGTGCCTAACAGCTCTACACAGTGTCTCAATGACCTACTGCTACTGTATGCTGACCTCTTTTATACATGCTTTAAAAAATAACCGGGCAGAAACTAAAGGGACTTTTCCAACTGTAATCATTAACAGATCTAAAAGTGTGACAGTTCATAAACTGACACAAAGTACATCGCAGCAGTACATAGCAGGTGTGCAACGTGCCTGAGTTCTCATCATAAGAGTAAAGTTTGAAAAGGGTTGTATAAACATACTTCATTTTTGGAGCCTTGTCATGGTTTGTGAATCATTCAAATGATTTGAATAAACATCCAAGCTTGTCGGCTCAAACTTAAATTCCATGCTCTCATGAGTACAGAAAAGAAGTATAACACACTCAAATAGTGTGTTATACTTATGTCTTACACTAAATAACTGAACGCTAAGCATGCAGGTAGGTCATAAAATCTTTAAAATTGTAATGAAGCTTCTCTTAATCACAGCATAAAAGTTGCTGAACTTGTGCGTAGGGATAAAGTACATGTCAGGGGTTATTTGAAGAAATGATACTCCAAAGGCATTTTACTGGTCCTAATAGGTCCCCTGCAAAAGGCTTATTACAAGACTACTGCAAAGCAGCTTTTGTGTTTGTGCATAGGGTTTATGTTTTAAAGGGTTAGAGGTTCAGAAGATGAGGTGGCTCAGTCTCTGGTGATGGCTTTAGATGGGGAGTACCTATGACTTGGTTTAAGCCTAAATCAGATTTAATTGGCTTTGGATAGGTTTAGACCTGGGATTAAATGTTGTATGGTCAAGGATGGACCATGGTCATGTATTATATTGTACTTTTAAATAAATAACGCAAGTCCCTTTAGTGTCTTCCTTTCAATTGTGCTTTTAAATAAGTAATAATAAAAAAAACCAGCCATTGCTCCATGGCTTTTATTGTGTGCCTTCATTCACTTTGCTCAGTTCAATTCTGAGTTCATGGTCCACATTAAAGTTCTGCTGCTATAAACCCCAGAGGGCTATGACCTCTCCCTTCTCCCACTGATGTCTGCCCAGCACGGGGGAGAGTTCCAGGGGTATTTGGGGGTGGGTGGAGATGAACAGATGGGGTATCCAGGCTCTGTGAACGACTTCTTAGTGTTACAGGTCCACTAAGGGGTGATCGGAGCAACAGAGTCCCAGTGGAGAAGTCTGTGAATGGTGAAGTGGATAGGGCAACAGGGGGTGAAACATCTGAAGAGCAAGGAGCTGGAGAAAGGCAAACTATGTCTGGTTCCTTTGCCCTAATGGTTGCATGTCCTCCAGGATGTATCTGTGAGGGAGGGGGGTGAATGATCCAGGGTGTGACCTGACCCTCAGTTGGGTTAGAGGAGGCTGACGAGTGTCCTGGAGTACAGAGTGGGCTGCAGATCTTGGATGTTTGAGAAGAGGCCATCATGGACTCTATTAGGAAGGCAAGGTTTCGCATTATTCGACCCAGCTCAGCTACCTCCTGGCCAAGGGAGCTCACCTGCAATGTATAAACAACCATTATTCACAGGCAATATCCTTTTTGTAAAGTGTGTATATACATATGTATTTATTAGGGGTGGGCATAAATTACATTTTTTAATCTAGATTAATCTCACTGTAATCTTGGAATTAATCTACATCAATCAAGATAAGAATTTTAATCTAGATTAATCTAAATTAAAATGGCTCAATTGAATTCTGCTGAAGGTCTGAAGCCCCGCCCCCCACAAAATGATCCCAAGCCATTCATTATTCTACTTATGCAGCTGGGTAGCTGGTAGCCTAGTGGTTAGGGCATTCGCCCTGCAATCAGAAAGTCCAGATTCGATTCCCAAGACCGCTAGGCACCTCTGAGGTACCCTGAGCAAGGTACCGTCCCCACACACTGCTCCCCGGGCG
>JBBPDH010000136.1:5278749-5291914 GCA_037974565.1 Clupeocharax schoutedeni
CAGGGACCCAGTGGTGGTGTGCTGAAGGTAGGATTCGAACCCATGACCTCTTGGTCCAGAGGCAAGTATCCTACCACAAGGCCACCACCACCCCCTGTACTGTCTGGCTTGACTCCTGATTTCTTCAGTCGTTATACAGAAAAGGCTTAGTAGCTTAGCCTTCTAGGTTACTGGTTTAGTGTTTTACTTCTGTGTTTGCCATCTAATAACACTAGCTGGACATTGACCCACCCCCACTACTAGAGTAGGTCTAAAGTAAACTTTTCTTACGAGTTATAAAATTACAATGGTGTCTAGCTTGGTGAGCTGAAGGGAAGACTATTTGGTAGGGCTGCACCGATTGCAATCTTCTTGGCTGATTCCGATTACCGATTTTTGTTTAAGTGTGATCGGCCGATACCGATTTTCCCCGCAGATAGCAGAAAATTAGAGTTGCTGCGACATCGACACACCAAAAAAAGCAGTTTCAACTTTTTGAATGTAACATGATACTTCCTTTCCCTGTTTACTAGCTACTTTTATAATAGTGACGTGATAGTGGCAGCTCTACAGCAAATACAAACAAAAATCTAATTTTCTTCAATATAAAGCTTTATTTCCATTTTATTTCATTTTCATCCACATTGTTCAATGTAAAGAAATTGGCGGACATGTCAGCATGTCTGAGGCTGCATTTACAGACGTGTCTTGTTGATGCTTGGCAGTAGGCGTTTCTTCCACGGCGGGAGCGCAGCAGCGGCAGCCAATCACTGTTGAGCAGATTTGAATGGCGGGCGCTCACGGAGAAACGCCTCCGTTGAGCGTTCACGTGAACGCAGCCTGAATGCGCGCGTGTCTGTGCTGCAAGTAAAGCGCATGCGCAAGATCGGTTTGAAATCGGCAATACGTGTGAGTGATCGGTCGATTCCCGATCAGGCCAAAATTCCTCCGTTTCCGATCGCTGGCCGATTGATCGGTGCATCCCATTTGGTTCAGTTGTAGTGTGTCTACCTCCATATAGTACACAACCCACAATGTACTTAAAGCTTATACATCATGCTGTGATTGTAAACCATCAGTCTTACTGATAAATCATCGCAATCAACACATAGACGAATGAAATGTAAGCTTGGTGCGATTTTATTGTGCATGTTTCCGCACTCTTTTATCTAAAAGTTGACCAAATGCAAGCCACTGATAGGACGCTGCAGTGATGGCCTTTACTCCATCAGTTTGTGTCTCAACATACTGTACATTCATGGTATTCGTGGTGAGCTGCAGCTATAAATATGTATGAGAGTCGACTGGCGTGTGTTTAGGTGTCTCAGCCAGAGCTATTCTCAGAATCTCCTCGCTCCTCCTGAACTATGAATAAACCTTGTCTCAGGTCACATGATTCTGATCTGCTGCAAGCCTGTTTAACTCCGGTCACACCCAGGAGAGGGAGACACATTATACACACACGCACACACACACGCACACACACACGCACGCACGCGCACACACACACACACACGCACACGCACACACACGCACGCACACACGCACACACACACACAAAGCAACATTACAATCACTGGTATGGTCTTTGATCACATTAGCAGGGAAAGGGCATCAATGTGATTAAAATACACTGGACCTTTCTCCATTCTTCAATTTTAACAAAGTTTTAAAAAATGCTGTAATGTTCCAGTTGTGTGCACCACAAGGCACAAGGCACTGGGGTTTTATAAAACTCAGTCTTATTTCTCTCTTCACACAGATAAAATCCCTCTGGCTGTGAATATTTCCCAGAAGGAAGCAGTAAACATCACAGAGAAAAACGTCTTTTTTAAGGACTTTGACATCATTTTTAATGTACAACTTCACGACCCAAGCGAGTACCTGAAGACTGCGGATGCAGTAGATTTTATTTGGGATTTCAAGGATGGAAACCATCTGGTCACCCACAGCAGCGTGGCTACTCATGCCTACAGCACACTCGGCAACGTCACAGTGAGGCTTATGGTGGAGGCAGCGTTCCGCATCCCATGCCCTCCACCCACACCTACACCCATGCACTTCACACATCTGTATACCACAGGTAAAACATACACACAGACCTCCCCACAACAAGCTCTAATTACTCACAATATCAGCAGCTTTAAATATGACCGAGAGTCTAGAGCACGTTCAAATTCTTGTCCTGATTTATTTTTCATGAAAAGCAGAAACTCATGCCACCACTTCCAAACGGGAGACTACCAAAGGTAAGATGAAACTCATGCGCAGACTACTAGTGTATTTATTTAAATCAGTGTACATAAAAATAATCAATGTACAAAGAATGTTGGCATTAATTCAGATTTTGACCTTTCAGCCTCAGTTGTCACTTCACCCACCACCACTGCGCAGTATATTCCAGAGACGACTCCTGTACCCTCCACTGAGCCCTTCCCTACTGATTCAGTGTCCGCTAGTACTGTTCCAGTGGTCAGCTCCACCAGAGATGAGCCCACACTCCCACCCCTACTGCAACACACGCATTTCACACAGTCTGGGTGTTTCCGCTACATGTATGGGAGCTTTGAAGACGAGATCATTGTAGTTGGTGAGGTGTCACTGATTTCCCTCTTAAATACATTGACACAAACGTACATTTTTTCCCATTCGGACTTTAGTTAAGATAGTGTAGAGTAGCATAGTGCAGTGGCTAGTGAAAATGTGTTCATTTCTCAGCAACCTTTATTTAAGGTACCTCTAAGTAAAATGTCTTAAACAACATACTTGCATTTTTAGGGTCTGGGAGTGTAGACCTCTGTAGATATGAAAAAAAATCTCAATGCATTTTGTTGTATTCTGCCACAGAACCTCATCCTAGTCTGCGCAGTTTGCCACCAAATCGAATTGTGGAAGTGTCTGCTGCCAAGGTGACCAACACCACCGTGAACTTTGTGGTGACATGTTTAGGCAGGTAAGCAACACAGGCACGTTTTTTGTATGTAATGTAACTGAATGGATCGAAACTATTGAGCAAGTAGGTAAAAGATTTGATTCATTTATTACAGTGTTGACCTAAATTTGCAGTAGTATAACTTTCTTAGCATTTACCCTGAATAGCGTGTTTATGCTTTCCCACTCTACCCAGTATCCCGACTTCAGCCTGCACCACTGTAGCTGATTCCACTTGCCGCCAGGTGATGAGCATTATATGTGATGATGTGCGCCCATCTGCTGAAGGCTGTCAGGTCAGCCTAAAGCGCACGTTCCAAGAGCCAGGAACCTACTGTGTCAACATCACTTTAGGGGTGCCTGGAGGCTTGGCACTTGCTACCACCACCGTTACCATCGGTGACAGCCCTGACCAAGGTACGTAGGTTTATACAAATCTAAAACGATCAAAAGCAGCTACATTGTATTCCGTGATTGAAGGTCACCAGCATCAACTCAAGCAGAAACAGCAACCTGCTCTTGTCACCGAGCTGCTCTCACCTGCTGAATATGCCAATGAGGACACATTCGTTTGTTCTTATGTTCATCAGTAAGCCTGCAATTGTGATCTTTTTTTCTGTAGTTTTGACTAAGTCGCCTCATGTGGCTGAGGTGGTGCTGTCCTCCACTGCTGTGCTAGTAGCAATCTTTGCCTTCATCGCCATCATGGTATACAAGTAAGTAAAAAAAAAAAATCAATCCCATTTGGAAACAGCGTATACTCATTGGCCATTTGATCTAGAACCTACCATATAAGCTGTACAGTTTTAAAAATGTTCTCTGGGGTCAATAAGGTTTTCTAATTCTGATTCTATACATCCTTGAGTAGAAAGGGACCACCCTAACCAATGCTGCTGATTAGAGGATTCTCTGCACAGTGCAGAAACCAACAGTTGTGGGTTAGGGTTAGGCTTGTGGGACTGGTACACATATCAGGTACAGTGGTGTTACATTTTTATTAGAAATTTTTATTTTAAACAATAGTCCAGCCAAAGCCTTAAGTAACAACGGTTCATAGAAGCCACAGAAATAATGCCACGTCAATGATTGTAGATATTTTAACTTAATTTTTGTCCTAGTTTTAAAAGGCGTACACTTAATTCTCTTCTATTAATTAGTATTTTCTTCACTCCCCTCCCTCACAGGCGCTACAAGGTGTATCGTCCGGTGAGGCGCTCCATGCTGGAGGACGCTGAGGGAGGCCCAGTGGGACGCAGTCGTCTGAGCAAGCTAAGAGCAGCACTGTTTCCAGCAAATGAGGAGAGAAGCCGCTTGTTGACTGACCGGCCCTTGTGAGCTCAATACAATACTTAAAGTGCACTGGATGGATGCTTTCACTGGGGAGAACACCCAGACTATCTCTACTTAAATAACACACACAAACTAAACCTTTTAGACAATGTATCAGAATTTGCCTGTTCTTCTCCATTAACAAACAACAGTGTTGTCATTTTTAAACATCAGTATAGATGGAAGATTGTAACAGGGACGGACTTGGAAAGGTTGGTTTGTTTTTACAGTACTTTTGAAGGGCAGGATAATCTAATCTCTTTTTCCATGCTTTTTGTTCTTCTTATACTTAATTGTTTAGGACTTTTTTTGGCATGTACCAAAATAACTACTGAATTGTTTAATGACTGTATGTAAAGTTACTGACATCTGTGATAAAGATGAGAAGGTTGTCATGCTGTTGATTAGCTCCATGCAATTTCGACTTTAACTTTGTCAAAATATTTAACAAAACTACATGTCAGTTATTGGACCCTCTATATTGAGTGCTTTGTGCATCCTTTATTTGACACCAAAGGAGAAGTTTGGAGAACACAAAGCAATTGGAGACCTCTTCTGATCCTCCATAGTGTTTGCTCCTCTTCTTCTGGAACACCTTCCAAATAATTGGTTAGCATAAAGATGGAAGTTTTTGACTCCAGATTCTGTGATTGTTTGGAGAAATGCACATCCAGCCTGTAATCGTCCCCATGTTCGGGGGCAAAATTTTTATAAAAGCTATTACAGATGATAAAATATTACCCATTTTATGAAGGCCTGCACAGTTCGTGTATTCTCTAATTTTAGTGTCAAATGACTTAATTTGGTCTCTACAATCAATTTAATGGATTTTTTTTAAAAAAACCGAGTGTCAATGGGATCATGCTTTAAATGTTCTTAAGGATCGTAGGTCATGTAATTATGTGTTTTTGGTTGGAATTTTTTTTAATTTTTTTTTTTTAAAGAGACCTCAACGTTACATTCTATATTAGCATGTCATTTCAGGAAACTATGCACGAGATTGTGTTAAACGCACTAAATCTTTATTAAATGTGACTAATTGTAGTGGATTTTTAAAAACACCATTAAAACCTGCATTTGCTATTCTGTCAGTACCTTTGGACGACATTGTCTTTTTTTTTTGCCTTTTCCTCTAAACTAATGATCAACTACAGTTAAAAAAAAAAAAAAATCCAAACTTCACACAAAGTACATAACGCTACAGTAAACACTGTTTTGGGGATTTCATTTAAATGAATTACATAAATGAAAACAGCCATACACAACAATTGCTAGGAGCCATGTTGACTTTATTTTTTTTCAGAGGCATTTGACAAGTGGAAGTGTGTGAGGGCGCACGAGCACAGTTGGAGGGTTTTGTTGCTGATCATGCTGAAATCGGACCACTTTCCTGAAACTCCACATCACGTTCCCACTGAAACACGACTCACCACACAACACAGCCAAGAAATCGAATCAGATCCCAGTCAAAAGGGGGAGAAAAGGAAAAAAAAAAAGAAATGCATTCTTTAAGACAAGTATGGGGAGAATTTTTGACTCATTCGTAGTTCATAAATCAGAAAGAAGGCAGGCCCATCTTAAACAAGAAAATCCATTATTAATCAGTTCCCAAATTAATAAATGTCTTGATAATACCTATGCATGAAGTAAAGCCCAATACACTGAAGCCACACCACCAAAACCAAAAAGCAGAAAACAAAGCAACAAGTTGAGGTTTTAAGTCAGTTATCAGAGAACACAACGCAGGCAAAATGAAATACCCTTAAAGTCACTCATCTTTCAAACGTAAGCATACATGATTTTTTTTTTTTTTTTTTAATCATTTCTTATTTTTCTGTAGGGAAAGGAGCCAAGAGCTGTGACCCTAGATTCTAACGAATAGAAATATGCCTCTAATTCAAATACAGGTCTAAGAGGTAGATCAAAATGGTGTAGGAGGGAAAAAAAACAAAAAAACTAAATAAAAGAATCACTTGTGCCCCTCCTGTCAGCGCTAGGCGCTACGCACAGACCCAATGCAGAAGACGAGTGCTCGCGAGGGACTTGAGGTATCGCTGCGCGCTAGAAGTGTAGATGGAGGTGTGAGCTTTACCGCCACCCACCCTTGACTCAGCTGAGGTAGACGTTCTTACTAGTGTGGAAGCATGAATACTCTTACCACAATCAAATCATATTTACATTCGGCATGAAAACAAAAGGAATAGTTTCTCATTAGTTTAACTTCTCCATTTTTTTTCCTTGCGAAAGGTTCATAATCTATTCTGTTTTGCCTTTGTCACGATTGGAGAGAGGAAAAAAAAAAAAAAGGAAACTGTTCACGTCCATTTCTACGTTACTGCTGGTTATACGGACGCATTCATTAATATTGTAAAGTGTAGCAAGAACTCAATAAGCTGAACAGTGTAACTCCCCGACCCTCACCATGCAGTGACTGACACTCAACACGGATATTAGCGGCGTGGAAAAGCCTGGTGTGATGGAGCCCAGCCCATTAGAAAGAAAGAAAGAAAGGAAAAAAAATTGAGCCTTCCAAAACTTGAAGTGCACCATCTTGAGTGGGAGGGGGGTCTAAAGAAAGGAAGAAAAAAAAAAGGAAGGGGGGGTTGGGGTGAGAGAAAAACCCACAACTCACATGCACCACAAAGGGCTGGACTATGTTAAATCGGCTAAACGAATAACTGCGCCCAGGAGGACGAAGGAGCATCAGAGAGGTTACAGCAGGACATAATGGTTATCCCTGACCTCTAACGCCGGCTTCCATCACTCCCTGAACGAGTTAGAAACGTACGCAAAAAAAAACGTACCGGCCAAAAGTGTTAGTATATTCGCTAAACTAAACGGCATTGCTGCAGTATGTACGGTTGGCATTTTTCGGCATCTATATATATATATATATATATATATCTTACTTTTTGATGTTTCAGTGGATGGTGGCTCCTCGGCAACACTGAGGCGCTTTTCTTTTGATACTCCCATCTGCGGCCAACAGCGACGCGCCTAAACCCCCACTCATACCCAGATGTGCAGACATTCTTATGTACAGTTATTCAGCGTCTGCAGCATAACAGAAGTGGGGGTTCAGGATTCACATGTCAACCACAGACCAAATTTTCTTAAAAAAATAAAAATGTTCAAGAACTATTAGCTTTATAAAGTATACAAAATACCACAAAGCAAAATAAAAAAAAAGAAAGGAACATTTTTTTTCATATATATCTCATTTTCTTTTTCTGAGGTACTCTAGCCTGAGGTAGATCAGTAAAATGCATATTAACTTGGTTTCCTGGCCAACACCAATCAACACTTCCCTCAGTCATAAGTGGCAGTGTTGCTCCGCCTCCTTTCATAATCTATATATATTTATATGTCTATATATATATAGATATCTATTTATTCCTTTATAAAATGCATCCGAATTTATAAAATGCCACTATCAATACTGGGACAAAATACTTCCAACTCTGACGCGTTCAGTCCCATCCCGAATCCAGAGCCCTTAGGCCCCACCCCTAGCCCTGCCCACCCCTAGCCAGGCTAGGAGAGCAATGCCTTTACTTTTACATGGGAAACAAAAAACCCAACTAATTAAAGTAAAGAATGAAAAAAAAAAATTGACAATATAATTGTGCAGTTACCACACTAGGGCAGTGAAGGGGAGACTATTTTTCATAGCCGTGATTTCTTCTCATGTTTAGTACAAAAGAAAAACAAAATGTGCGATTGAATACATTCTCACAGAAACGCCGGGAGGTAGGGGGGTGGGTGTAAAAACAGGTGGGGTGGTCTGGCACAACCCATGACCCCTGAGATGGGCAAGTCCCATGTCCCGACAGTCTCTGTGAAGACGCGGTGGCTCTATTTCCTTCGGGCCATTGGTGGGCCAGTGGGCGAGGCCTTGGGCTGCTGCTGCCGCCTCACCTGAGAAAGAATCTCCTGAATCTTTCGCTGAGCCATCTAAGAAAACCGATGGAAAAATAGATAAATGAGACTAAAGTAACTTTGTAAATGACCAACCAATTTCCAAATTAGAAACATTTGATACTGAAATGAAACATGATGCACCAGCTGCTACATTACCTGGCTTGCATAGAAGTGGCCGGTAATCTTCACTACCACTTGGTCGTTTTCGTCTGGTGTTTGATCCCGTGGGACAACCACCTCAGCACTGGTCAGATTCTGCAGCTCATTCACCTAGACAGGAACGCAAAACAAAGCAGGGGCAAATCAACACAAAGCTGAAGAGAGTAGCATGATGCTAAGCCTACAAATTGTTAAGTTCTGTCTTACATTTGCATCAAAACTGAGCTACATGCTTACATTCCACCACTGATCGCTGTTGCTGTAGTAAATGAAAAAACGTTGCTTGCTGCTTTGCAGACTGGCTAAGTGAACTTAGAAGGTGGATTTCATGTAGTTTTTAAAATACAAACCACCCGAGAGTCAAGAAAAAAACAGTTTGCTATTTATTCAACAATACCACGGCAGTTTGACTAGGTTTGTCATTAGCAGGCTAAACCACCCAACATCGTATCTTAAAATTAGACTGATTCACGTAAACAGTTCTTCAGAATTCATAAAGTGGAGATGACAAAAGGCACATTAAAGCGCTTTCAATTGTTTTCCCCCACAGAACTGCTAAGGGTAAACTGGATGCAGGTAATGCTCAGGCACAATCAGGACATTTTCCTAAAACGATCATACGTTCATACTGCCATTTTCACTTGGACCGATTTTTCACAGGCTGGTACGGACATGGTTCATGAAGTCCTATGTTTAAATAAATACTCTAATAGTTTGCTACATGAGCAATTGCTGCCATTTCCCCACTTCATGTTTTTAAGCAATTACTGCACAAGCATATCTGAAACAGTCAGGTTTCCATTTACACCTTCCGTTTGTTCACTGAGGGAACCGTGATACCAACCATGAAAGGCATTAGAAAATGTTCTACCTGCGTTTAGTTCATGCAGGAAACTTCCAAATGTCCTTGGGATTAGTGTTCAGTAATCAAAGCATCTCAAGCAAGGACTAAGCAATAAAAGTTAACGGCACTACATACAATACAAGAGGAGTTCAAATACTTTTGTTATGGCTTTTTAATACACAACATGTGGCCAAAAGTATGTGAAACGTTTAGTTCAATGAAAAAGTCTGTACGGTCATGTTAACAGGCGTATAAAAATCAGACATAACTGTACATTCTCCATCCACACTGGCAGAAGAATGGGCCATACTTAAGGACGTAAATTAACATGAGACCATCACAGGTTTCCACCTTTGCCTTTGATCCAAGCTCTCTCTCACACACGCATACATATGTGCACGCACCCGTTTTTTTTTTTTTACCTTATAGTACGTAACTAGATTATTCTGTGCCTCTGACCTGCACCTTTAGTTTACCACTATTCCAGGACTGGGTTGGAAACCTCTGCTTCAGAGAACGTCCTCAAATTGCATTTTAGGCGATGAAACGAAACTGTGTTTTAATGACACCACTTTTGTTCTGAACAGAGAAGAGATGGGCAAGGCACAACCCCTTACTTTATGGCAACAGCTCATAAAAGCACACAGGAAATAACCTTTACTAAACACACCAACTAAATTCAGTCAGGGTGTTTTAGTACCATTTTTACTAGCCTTATTTAGAGAGAAATTAAGTGAGTGCCTCCGTTAGCCAAGAAAAAACAGATGTAGTCAAAACCAAGCAACTAAGAAATAAAATCCTTTTCCATAGTCTACGCAACAATCTCCATGTCACGCAATTAGCTTGAGAACTGAACCCAAAGATTTTGTTAGATTACTGCAGATTTCATAAGGACCAACTCTACTGGGTCAGACCTTACCGTTTTGCCTCCCTTGCCAATAACTCGGCCAGCAGCGAAAGATGGCACTTTAATGTGAGCTTCTAGTTTGACCTCTTCTTTTGGCCCAAAGAAGTTCTCTTCCTTCAGTTTTCCAAAGATACGTCCCTGAGCCTGAGGGGGAGAAATGTTAGAACATGTGTATGAACCTCAAACCTCATTTAAACCTGGTCTGGAGACTACTATACGGATTAACTCGAGTATGGCAAGTATTAGGCAAATTCTCTCATATACCAACCGCCTGTGTTCCCCCTCCAGTGTTTGTTCTATTCAAAGGAAAACCACAATTCCTTAACATAAACCAACAGGCTGTGTGTACAAACAATTCCTAATTTGCTCATCTGGCATAGTGAGCTACCACATTAAACCCACATTGGAGTTGAGCAGAGGCACAGAGATGCCTCTTAAGTGGGAGCAGTTCAGGGGGTGTTCTTTTGCCCAGAAGCACAACAGCAGGGGGAGACACAATCACAGTACTGGGAGGGGTTTTGTGTGTTGAATGTGGCTTGGAGAAACAGACGCATTCACGCAGGTATAAAATCTGGCTAAAATGCACCTCAGACCAGGTGAAAAATAAAACCTTGTTTGATAAGATTTGGGGAGAACATGGTCCACTTACTCCATGTAACACAAACTTCTAAAGACGGATCTCAATCACATATTTCTTGTTTTAGAGAAAAACCTATTGGGTAGATGTTTTTCATAAAAATGAATTTTTGGGGGGCCGACACTTTACACAGAATGTTATTTGTGTAACTGATCTATAAGGATTACTTGCTAAAGAGAATGCACGGTTCCTTTGATTTTTCACACAAAAAGCAGAAGAAAAAAAAAAGAAAAAAAAAAAAAGAGGATGAAGTCATTGCTTCACCTCCAACACTGATTCAGTGCAAGGTCAATATATCTTATTAAGATTCCAGTCCAGACTTCAGATAAGATATATACACATGAAATTGGGACACGGTGCATCGCGGCTTTTAAATAAAGCAGATTGTGTGTCACAGTTTCACACAATGGTGATCCTGAACACTTCTCGCACTGCTCTGCTTGAAAAAACCACTAGGGCACAGCCACGGCATTTTAATAAAACAATCTTTTTGCCAGCTGGGAGAGACACCCTTCAAATTCTTGATCTCACAAAGGATAAATGGGGCATTTTGTCTTATAATCATTAGTTACGGGGACAGCAACTGAGGGTTAAGTGTCTTGCTCAAGGACACACTGGTAGAAGGTGGGGGTATGAACGTGCGACTTTGTGGTCATCGGGGTCACGGGGGATTGTTTTACTCACTAGGCCACTACCAACCCCCACACCACAAAAGACTTTTGGTCCAGTACCTTAAATTGTGCCTCAGGCGGTCCTGCAATAATGACCATCCTCTGCTTGGCGTCCATTCCATCAGCTGGGGCAATCTAGCCAGACCAAAAACATGAAAATGAGTAACTTCCCCCACAAGCAGCTGATGCTTCATTACAAACATGTTGAAGAAATGAAGCTGAAAAATGATTTTACCCTAACTCATTTCAATATATCGCTTACTTTGATCGACGCCCCGGCAAACCGGCTGAGCTGCTTTATGTGCTGGCCCTGCTTGCCGATGATGGCACCCACTGCAAGGGCAGGGATGAAGAGATACACCGTTTCAGACTCTGGTGGCTGCTGCTGAGAAAATAAGTAACACTCATAAAGAGAAAAGCTCATCCTGCTACACTGTGAACACAAACAGAAACAAACCCTACAACATTTTATAAGGGCATGGGTAAACCACCATCTCCATGCTTTATTCATTTAACAGAAGCCATTATTCCATGACTTCCATCAAAATGACATTGAATTGAACGGGTAGAGAGAAGCACAGATGCAATTATTCACCTCAAGTCTCTCAACTTTTAGGCAAAATACACAAATCATCACCAATATATTTATTCAGGCACTCCCAAAACATTTGCCTGCAAAATGCAAACAAGCCCTGGGCTAAAGTGATCCTGCTCTATGCTAAAGATGTAAAAGATCCTGAGCCAGGCACAGTCATATCCTGAAGAACACCTCTGCATACTAAAACAACCAAACTAGCACTGCTTGGAATGTACAAACAGAAGATTTTAGCGGTTGTATAACAGATGTGCCCTTGGAACCAATTTCAGGTGAAAAGCCTTTGCACTACAAATGGCACAATACTTCCTTTCTGACACGGACGATGGGGACACTGACACTTTTAGTGTTAGCCACTAATGGTCCAAAAATTCTCTTTCCTACTAAGATCTAAAGAATGAGCCATGTTTAACTTTAGCATTTCATTTTATAATCATTTAAAAGAAAACAAACAGTGCTCAGATTACTCAAACAAAACAGACCAGTTAACAAAAACCGGTATTTGCCCCCACAAACTTAACTGCTTATGGCCACTATTAGTGAAAATGTAACCAAACGCATGTCTTTCAGACATCTGTGGGCAAAGTATTTGTAGAATTGCTTTAAATTCAGTCACATCAAAGGGGTTTTCTTTTTTTTGTTGCTTCTGTTGGTTATGATCACTGGTATCAGTCTCAGACAGGTTTGATCCCAGGTTAGTTTCCCAGGTGAGCCTAGTTAAAGGGAAACTAGGTAAGGAGGTTGCTCCACATTATTAAGAAAATCCGTTTTCATGCAGTGAAGTGTGCAATGCCTCGAAAAAGGAATGAAATAATTGGACATTTAACAAAAAAACTTACGCAAGTTCAGACTGTTTGTTGATTCAGAGAGGAAACTGGTTAATTCAGATAAAGGCACATCAAAGGGAGTTCCTGTCAGGAAACACTGCACTGTATTAGGAGAGCAGCTGTTAAAAAGCCACTGATGAGAAGCAAGCAGGAATTTGAAGCTGCTGATGCCTCTTGGTGCAGGACACTCCAGAGGCTTGGATTTGGGTATATAAAGTGTAAGTGAAAGTGACCATTCTGTCATACATGAACCCGACACAGCATGAACAGAACGAAATTCAACCTCTGCATTTACATTTACGGCATTTATCAGACGCTTTTATCCAAAGCAACTTCCATTCTCTAACTACAGGGGACAGTCTCCC
>JBBPDH010000136.1:5320349-5338785 GCA_037974565.1 Clupeocharax schoutedeni
GGGTAAGTTCTGCACTAACTTACCCTTGAACTTACCCGGTTATGTAGCATAACCTGCTTTCTGGAATACCCCCCAGATTACCTAACGTTACAGACAATCTTGTATGCATTTTTTATTCATTTGTTTATTATGAAATGTGTATATAACCAGTCCTATTTTAATGTATTACAATATTATTTAAAACATCAATGGATGCATTAACTGCGATACTTTTATTGCGCGATAAGAATCTCGTGCGTTAACGGCCCAGCTCTAATATATATATATATATATATACACACACATACACACACACACACACACACACACCATTTTAACTATTACAATCACTTCATAATGTAAAATGTCTGCAGGTTGTCATGTTAATCCACTGGCGTATTCAACTACATGTTCTCTGCAACACTAAGTTGAGCCCTGCTCTGACAGTTCATCAAATGTAACTAAATAAAAGATTGATAGGACCACTGCACTTCTCTGGCTCTTAAATTTCATGTACCACAGAGCAGCTTTGCCCTATTTTCTGAATTTGAATTTGTTCTGATACAAAGTGAAAAAAAATCCTTAGTTTTAGCTCAGGAATTTAACAGTTAGATTTTTGTTTTGGGTTTGTGTTTACCTGTATCTATAGTCATACTCATCGTAGCGGTCGTAGCGGTCATATCCGCGGTCATAATAGGAGTCTCGCCTGCGACCACCGCTGCTGCTGCTGCTGCTTCCACCTCCACCATTCCTGTAACATAACATGAAAGTCACAGTGTATTAAGAAACACAAGGCATAAGTTCACCCTGTGTGTGTGTGTGTGTGTGTGTGTGTGTGTGTGTGTGTAATCTGTAACATGTATGATCTCACTGTGTGGGACGGCCCATGTAGATTCCAGGGGTAGGGGTGTGTGGTCTTTTTGTGATTGAGTAGTCCACTCTGATGCGCCTACCATCCAGCTCCATCCCATTGGCTCGTTCCATAGCCTGTGACAAAATAACACTTCATTCCTTGCATAATCCTTCATTACATTCATAATTCTGATTCAATACAATGTAGTCCAACAGTCGAAAAACTGGTGTTGTCAGAGACAGATTACATGGATATACCTCTTTGGCATCATCAATGCGTTCAAAGTACACAAAAGCAAATCCCCGAGAGCGGCCTGTGCGCTGGTCGTAGACCACGTTGACCCCTGCAAGTGGACCATAGCGAGAAAAAACTTCCCTCAAGTCCCTCTCTGTGGTGTATAAACTAAGGCCAAATACACCAAGGCATGTGCTGGGGTCTGGATTTGCCTGTGGACAGAAATGCAGTCAAGAATCATTAAAAAGACAAATGTTGTTCTGCAAATGTACTTACAGTTACTAATAAGCATCACCCAACAGTGCACTAAACTGTAATTAACTGTTGCTATAAGAACAATGCCTCATATCTGCAAAATATGAACGTTACAGCAGAAGGGAAAATATTCTTCTAATGAAAGACAATATAAAAAGATTTTATTGTAAGTAATTTCAATGCACAAACAGAAAAGAGGTTTTGTTCAACAGCAAAAAAACAAAAACAAAAAAAAAAATCCATATTACTGGAAATTACTTTACAGTTTACTGGCCTTGCTGGTTTATAAGATCCAGGCCAGTTTGGACCTCTGTGTTTTTCAGTGCATTCAGGAAATCATGCTATGAAAACTATTTTATTACAGGAGAACATCTAACTACAAAATCAACATGTAGTCTTGTGGGTTATAATTAACTACAAGAAGTGAGGAAACACTGTAACAAACTCAGCATTATCATTCACACAGTCAGATCATTTTATGTCCCAGCCACAAGGTTACGCTTAATGCTTTGCTAAACTACATGAGCAATGTGTCATTAACGGTCACATTACGCCCCCTGGTGGACTGGTAAGTAAAATGCAACCATCTCTGGTAACTCCAGAGCTATTTAATAACCCCTTCAGATGCTGCAATATAACATTTCTGAAGGAGGTATAGGTTGATTTTGGTCTTAGGCTGCCTGCGGAAAAATGTCAATAAAGGTCACTGTAACGAGAAGACATTATGACCCAACACAAATTTCACAGTGACAATGTCAGCCTTACTGTTAGCCCCGGCCTTCCTTTATTTGAGCTAATTTAGCTGCACTTACTGGTGTGCGACATACAGATGTAGCTGAGGTTATGGGAAGAACCTCTTATCCCCCATTACAGATAACACTGCAACACTGAGACCAGCTTGGTCTACTGCCAACATTCAAAGGTTAATAAAATGTTCACGTACCCTGGCATCACCATGACTGACCGAATCTTTTTTGAAGTCATGGCTGTATGTGCTCTGTTGATATAATCAGAGGGAAGTAAAAGGGGTTATTAAACACTCACGCTGATCTTGGTGCTGTTGTAAAGGGAGAGGACACTGGCGGGAAAACACAAAAAGGGCCAGCAGCTTACCACTGGCCTCACACTGCATGGCTTCACTATAAAATAATTAGCCATTAAAAGCAAATTTGATTTTCACTTTACATAGTCTTGGACTCTAAACAGGATGGCAACTCAACAGTGAATTCTGGTATAAAGCTTCATACAGCTGGGTGCAAGGTACAACAGTATGTAGTAATTATCAGTTACAAGCTGCAAAACATGAGGTGCCTGCTGATCTTTGATCAGTCTCATTCTACTTCTGTTTTATTTTTAAAAACGTGTTATTTATGGCACGGTTTTGGAAAAATAACTTACCTGATACCAACTTATAAAAACTGTACACAACATGCTGACTAATAGAAGTAAAAATGTGATTGTAATACATTGTCGTGTCTAGACAATATTTTTATGTTAACAACAAACCTAAATACACAAGTGAAGTGAAAAGTGAAAGTGACCATTTGTCATACGTGAACACACCACTGCACACAGTGTGAACAGCACGAAATTCAACCTCTGCATTTAACCCATTCACCAAGTGAAGCAGGTGGCAGCCAGGAACACGGCACCCGGGGAGCAGTGCGCAGGGACGGTACCTTGCTCAGGGTACCTCAGTGGTGCCTATCGGCCTTGGGGATCGAACCTGGACTTTCTGGTCGCAGGGCGGATGCCTTAAACACTAGGCCATCCAATTGCCCCAAATGAAGCAATTGTTTATCTAAATGTTAGTTAAATTGTCTGTGCAAAAAAATAAATATTGTAGAACAATGTAAGCGTTTCTGTAAGATTGCTGATATGGCAGAAGCTGGGACCTTTTCACACTCACCCGGCTGCCTGTGTGGCGTCGGCGGTTGGACATGGGCGAAGTGCTCTGGCTCCTCCTGCGCTGGTAGTCCGGGCTATAGGAGCGAGAGCGGGACTTCTTCCGGTGGGACTGAGAACGGGAACGACTGTACCGGCGGTTGGAGTGACGGTGAGAATGAGATCTGTTAACAAGAAGGAAAGTCAGAAAAACCTATTAATAGACGATGCTTTTTGTGTCACGATATGCATTACATTCTTTTATTGCTCCTGAACTCAGAACAGAACAATCTAGTTCTACAAACAACACATTTATTTTTAGACTGACCTGGACTTGGAGCGGGAGCGGGATCTGGACTCTGAGCGCTTGGAAGCTCGGGATGGGCTGGGAGAGCCCGACCTGCTGTCAGATTTAGCATGAACTGGGCTGCCCCGCTCCGACTTGGAAGGTGAGTGGGATTCCTAGTATTACAGTAATGAAGGTGTGCCATTTACAACAAAAGAGTTACAAAACAGTCTGCCTCTCACATACTCACTTACATAGACTTTAACAGCTGTGGAGAAAAGTGTTAGACTTAAACTGAACAATTAAGCTTCTTATATATTAATTACAGTATTCATACAATCAAGAATAATATTAACATCTTTAATTCCATATATTTTTTGATCTGGATCACTAAATTAAAAAGTACAGTCAACATGCACATCAAAAAAGAAAGAGGGTGTTTTTACAGACACTTGGAACAGACACTGGGTGTTTACTTAACCTATGGACACATTCTTCTGTTTTCTTTTAACGCTATTCCTTTCATTCGGGCATTTTATCATTCTTCGGTCTTCATTTGTTCAGTTTTCATTTTTCCTCTCCTTGCTTTTCATTTCTTCACCCAAATTTGAAACCTCTTTTCCTGCTTAGACACATAACACGAGTGTGCTTCTATCTGACTCGATCTTCCGTTCTTTTTTCCCTTTCCCATTTAACCGTCTGCTCTGTACACATTTTCAAAAGCCTTCTTTTATCTTGGATATTCTTCCCCATTCTTGGCCTTAACTCTTCCAACTCCTTCACGACCAATAACCTTAATGAAAAAAGAACATTCAGAGCAATTAAGATCATGGAAGATTTGGAAATTTGGAAAAAAAAAAAAAAAGTCCTGAACTATTCAGCTCTTCCAACTTCTCCTCAAACACATTTTACATACTGTAATATACACAAACTAATTGTTCATTCCAATAAATGCATATAATACAAAATAAAAACAACATTCATATTAGAAAAACATAAGAGTAAGAAGAGGTCTTGAAAGAAATCGGAAAGAGCTTAGAAGCAGATAAACATGGCCTTTGTAACTGTAGGTTGCTGAGTTTAGGTGGATTTATGCATTAGCTCTAGATCAAATAATACAGAGACATGGGTGGATAGTTTGTTTGTGAATATTATGTTGAATTATTTTTATGTATATTTAAGATAAAAATAAATGATTTCATGAAGAAAAACAATAAGCACATCACAACGCAACTCCAGCGTCCACTTATTATTTATTGCATTTAATCTATGTAGTAGCACTGAACCTTTATTAATACAGTAATAATAATAATAGATATTTTCTGTTTATATGTGGTCATTAAAACTCCTTATACAAGCTATAGGTCTAACTCTTGATGCCGTGAGACATGTTTAAAGTTAGGAGAATAAACAGTGTACTAAAATTCAAACGTAAACTCAGTCCTCCAGAACTGAAATTATAAAGGCCCAGGAAAAAGCAAAACCAGCACTACAGCTGGAGCCGTTGATTTCGTTAATGTCACGAACTAAAGTCTCCCAGGCTTGCATTAAAACTGCCGTGTTAAACATAAACAGGATGCAAGAGTTAGAAGACTTAACGAACAGTGAGAAGTCTAGTATGAGCTTTATAGGTCAAAACGAAACCTAAAACCTCACCTGAGAGCTAAAAGCTAAGCTAGCAGGCTAACTATGTAAACACGACACTTCGGATATCAGATATTTTGATGATTAAATAACAACCCTAAACGTTATTGACTTATTTAAATTATGCTTTAAATGTTTCAGGGGTTGTTTAAAAAAAAGGCGTGAATTATTACAGTTTAAATACAAGATAGTAACAGCTAGCCAAACAGCACAGAGGGGTTGAGCGAGAGAAAAGATGGAAAAGAAATAAAATGGTTGAAATATTAATAACAAAGCTCTACTTACTCTACCCTCAAAGTTCCCGTCCTCTATGTCACTCATTGTACAAATCTAATACTGGCGAATTACCAAGGTTTATTTTACACAAAATATGGAACCTAAGCTCTGTCTCCAGTGTGTCTCTCTGGTTAACTCAGAAAATGGCTGTCGCGGTGGAGGTGGAGGCGGAGGAGGGGCCGCGTCCCAATAAACACAGCCTGACCAAACCGGCAGCGTCCCCAACCCCTCACTACAGCGCTACAGAGAATCAATCAGAATCGAGATTTTTTTGCCATGGATGTTCACACATACAATGAATTTGCTTTTTGGTGAGTGCAATTGAAAAATACACATTCTTTAAATGTAATGTACAAGCTGCAGTGTATAATCACATGAACACATCGCTCTGGATAAGGGCGTCAGCTAAATGCCGTAAATGTAAATGTAAATGTAACACATGATCACAAGAACATGCCAAAAGAGAACCTGAGCAATTAGCAATATGTTGGAATGAGTGTATACAACAGGACTCTATCAGTACAGATGTGTTCAGTAGTATAGCATGTAAAGTGTGAACAATGTTTGTACTTTCAGTTCAAGTTTTCTGCATAACTGTTCATTTTACAGCTCACATCCCACCTTCAGAAACTCGTTTAGGGAGGCAGGACAGTCAGCTTCTTAGAGATGACCGAATACAGTATGTTTAATAATGAAAGTATGTTAAATATTTTGGGCAGCAGCTTTTCTATTTCGTTTGAAGTTTTCTTTTTGGAAAACAGGACACTAAAATGATCTCTCTCTCTTGTCTGTTTGTCATGATGCAAACAACAGAATGAGGAAAAATTAAAAACACTCTAGTATAAACATTCAGATTATTTATTTCATTTTTCAAAATATTTGATGTCTTGCTCCGTAGACGTAATCTGATGACACTGCATCTATCAGTTACTTTTAATGATTTCACAAAAATGTATTTTATGCAGACCTTAAGTGACGGGCCAGCTCTTGACTACATTTAAACCTGTGCACCTTTGCACAGTTTAGAAATTAATTAATCATTAATCATTAATTTACCAGACAGTTTTCTTTTCGTAATTGTCATCTGATTTTCACAGAATGCATCATTTAAGCTTCTTATCCTTGCATACTTATAAAAAAGTGATTGCATTAAACAAGTGTTATTAAAGAAAGATCAATGAACCATGGAGAAAATGTCTTGATTACACTCCATTGTAATACATGTAATTGGCTGTGACAAAATCTTATGAACGAACAAATTTACATTACATTTACAGCATTTATCAGACGCTTTTATCCAAAGCGACTTCCATTCTCTAACTACAGGGGACAGTCTCCCTGGAGCAACTTGGGGTTAAGGGACTTGCTCAGGGACCCAGTGGTGGTGCTGAAGGAAGGATTCGAACCTGTGATCTCTTGGACTGGAGGCAAGTATCCTACCCACTGAGCTACCTCCACCCTCAAATGGAGGAGAGGAGGGAATCAGTGAAGAGTATCAGGAGCTGCTAGTGCACAGAAGTTGTTCAGAAAGCCTGTATTGAAAGCAGTATCAAATCAAATAAAAATTTTACAGTGTCCCAAAGGTACTGAATGCTGAATTAGACACTCCTTGAATGCTCCAGTGAATTGCATTATTAACGCTTGAGGATACAAAGACTTTTTGGACAATGCCATGCTTCCAACTTTGTAGACAAAGTTTGAGGAAGAACCTTTTCTATTCCAGCATGAGCTCCAACATAAATACATGGCTGGATGAGGTCGGTGTGGAGGAACTTGACTGGCCCACACAGAGCCATGACCTCAACCCCATCCAACACCTTTGAGATAAACTGGAACAGAGATTGCAAGCCAGGGCTTCTCGTTCAACATAAGTACCCGACCTTATAAATACTCTACAGAATGAATCAGGCACAAATTCCTACAAAAACACATCAAAAAACAAGGGAAAGTCTTACAAGCTGTTCTAGCTGCAAAGGGAGACCGACTCCATATAAAAGTCTATGTATTAGAATGCAATGTCATTAAAGTCCCTGTTGGTGTAATGGTCAGATGTCCCAATTCTTTTGTCCATATATTGTACATGATGGTACATTACGATTTCCCATTCACAGCAACCTAAAAGCAAAGGACAGCAACGTAATTGCATCAGTTCTTTCTGATATTTGTGAATGTGCAATGACCCCACACTATCTTATTTTCTGGATATTAAAGGGGTCCTAGTTTTACAGTAAGTGATGGATCCTATGTGCTATAACTACTATAACAGTGGTCAGTACATTTCAGTGCTGCAATATGATATCGAGACGGTAGATGGCGCTTTAAAACCAGTACCACACTTCTTCTCATCGCGCTCAGTCCTGGGTGCCGCACTGTACTGTTACCTGCTGTAATCTAAATTCAACACTTCACATAAACAGGCCTCTCATGCTCTGAAACTGCTTGGCACCTGCTTTGGGGCAGCTGGTGACCTAGTGGTTAGGGAGTTGACCCATTGATCTGAAGGTTCTGGGTTTGAATCCCTGGACTGCCAGAGGCACAAGTGAGGTACCCTTGTTCAAAGTACTATCCCTATACACTGCGTCGCTGGCTGTTCACAGCTTCATGGGACACCAAATCTGTGGATAACCTCACGCAACCCTCACACACTCCTCTCCCTTCTCCCGTCTGGCAAAAAAATGGAGACAGTTCTTTCAGGCCCTCAGACTCCATTAACATAATTTAAACATAAACTGTTCAGACACACCCCGACCCCCACATATCCCTCTGAACGATCACCTCGGTAAACACACTTCTATTTATTATACAGGACATGCTCTGTCCTGCTGCTGCTATATTTGCACAGGCATATTCACTGCTGTCTTCCTCTATTCTGCACACACAACTCTTCTACTAAATACAGGACCTGTCAAAACACTGCATTCATTCAGACTGTTGCTATTTTCAATCACACTAAATGTTGTCTTGTCCAGTTGTTTTGTTGCTTGTGTTTTTTTGCTGACTTTTGTCCTGTCTGCACTTGTGGTCTTATGGCGTTTCTGTGTCCAACCATGTTCGTTCAGACACATTGTTTAGTTTCACTGTATATTGTGCCAATAAAACCTTTTTGACATGTGCTGTGTGTGCTGCGATGTGTTCACATATGTCAAAAATGGCCACTTAGGATTTATGAGTCTCCCTCTGCACTGTCCATCACTGAAAAAAGACCACTGTCATCTGGGTGGTGAGGCATTTTCAGCACTGCACTGACATGGAAGCATCACATTAGTGTGAAGCGTCTATGAGCATATTACATGCAATAAGACTGTATTTGAGACATCAGTCTATTTTGAGTCTGGGTTTTTCTGGGGGGGTCTTTTCACAATTGTAACAGAAGTATTACCTTCATATGATCTTCATCCCAACGCCCTCAAAGTTTTAGGTGAAAGTGTGTTACAAGAAGGAATGGCAATCTAAGCCTTACTGCCACAAGGATATTACAATGGCATTAGTATAATCGTATGGACAATGTGCTGCTCCATGCTGGTCTCATGGGAATCTTTCCTGAACATATTCCATTTGCAGCCTGTGAGCTTTGTCAAGTGCTTCTGTAAATTAATGGTTACAGAATGCGATTAATGTGTATGTGTATGCAGGAATCTCTGTAAATCAGCCATGTCCAGTCTCATGCCCAGAGTGCTGACGAGGCAGTTTTTGATCAGATAACTGCGATCAGTCTTAAAACAACTGATCAGGTGCGCTCTTCCGTTGTTGGAAGATGAAAAAATGCAGCACTTTTGCTGACAATATTAGACCGCCCTGCTCTGAACAATCTACAGAAGACAGTAGAACCGTGTAACAGAGATCCGTTTTATTGGTGGGCCATACTTCCCACACCAAGAAAGCTAAGTACACCCATCCATAGATATGTCATTGTTAGGGAACTCTTTTTACCATATTTAATCAGTATTGTGCTTTACTCAATGGTCCGAAGGATCCCATGGTTTGAGAATTACTGCACCAAGCAAAATTTCATTAAACTTCTAGAATCTTCACCCCTTTTGTTTAGTTTCTCACTTCTGCTGTAACACTGAAGGCTTGATGAAACTTGCCAGCTTGTCATCTCCAACGCAGCACGTTCTAATATACTGTATGTTCATCAAAAATATGACTCCATTGCCCTGATAACGCTGAGCTGCTGCACTTTGAATTAAACAAATCCAAGGCACAAATAAGACTTTAGGGACAGACAGCCTCCCACAGTGTGTGCTTTAATTCCACTGTAACAATCACATGGTGTGAGGTGTGTACACTCAGGCAGCCCTAAAGCCCCGGTCAGGAATCCCAAGTGGCAGAATGAAACCACAGGGAACGCAGGTTAAAAACATTTAAATAAAAAAAGGGACTGTAATTAGTAATCCTTGCTTGACATTTGCAATATTGGCCTTTGCAACACTGAGCACGCCGAAGGTTAATGATATGCAAATTAGATTCTAACCCATCATTAAATGTCTCGTGTTGTGAGCATCCTGAACAACCTCAGATGTTCCAGTTGGGTTTCTGAGAGTGCTTGGATGAATAAAAGCATTCACATGATCAAACACATGAATCATTTTGTGTAAGCCCATCTTGAACCAGTCTGCACTCATGGTTCACCAACTTCATGGACATTTTTATATATAATTAAACCACAATATATAGAAATATCATGAATGTATTATATTCGTTCACCCCCCCTCCCCCAATCCCCCTCATTTAGAGCCACTCTAGGATCCACTACAGTGTACAATGCATCTGAATAGGCAGCCGAGGCCCAGTTTTGGCAACTGCATAACTGAGTCTTCAAAGCGAACTAAGCCTAATGAAGCCTAACCTTACTGCATGTCTACATCTTGCCTATATGCCTTTTACTGAACTACAGATTTAGATTCCGTTTCAGGTTCATAGTATAAAAAGTATACTCAGAATATAGCATTAAACGTCCCGTCACTCAATGGCGAACATGTGCAATAAGCTTTAAGTGATATTCTTTGGACTTCCTTCTGTTCTCTGTGGTTCAACGTCTAATACACAGCATGTGAAAAGTCGACGCATCACTGAAAACAGATTTCACTGGTCAGCTAATGTGGCAGGGCTATACTCATTAGTCAGAAGTGAAGAAATTCAGTCGATGTGATGCAGTTATTGCAAATTCAGGTGAAGATCCATTATGAAATGCACTTCCGTTAGAACGTTCCACTGATTGCCTGATTAGAACCATCCTTAAAAAGCAGGACGGTTCGTCTTTGTTTTTGTCTTTTATGCAAAGGATCGTGCATATTCCAAAAACAATAAACTTTGTTCTAAAAAAAAAAATAAAAATATATATATATATATATTAGTCTTTGCAACCGTGTTGCAACAAGTGTGTTTCAATGACTGTCTGTGGCCACAGCTTATCTTAGCTTCCTGGGCGTGGCTGCGGCAGTGGCAGTGACTGTGGCTGGTTGCTGTGCGTGTCCGGATGGTTGCCCGGTTTGTCCTGTTTAGTGGGCCGGTGCATAATGGCTGCTGCAGCGAGGACAGCACCACCTGCAGTGTGTGAAGTGTTGTGCGTGGAAGCATTCACTGCGGCGTCCACCCTGCCCTCCAGCTTCACTAATCGGTTCAGAATGTCGTCCAGCAGCACAGCGATGGTCCTTCTCAGATCAGCTGAGGGAAAGTGGGACATTTAAATAGAATTACTTAACATGTACATATAGGGCCGGTTTCCCAGACAGGGATTAAGCCTAGTCTTGGACTTCCCTTTCCTTTTCAACGGAAAATGTCTATTCCCAGCACTACATAATCTTGGACCAGACTGTCTGGGACACCAGCCCTTAGTCTATATTCTGGTTGATCTATACATTGACAACATACTAAAAAGAAACAAAAAAAGTACACTGAAACGGTCAAAGCCACCAACAGCATCAGACAAGATGCACCTCATTTCGTGGAAGAAGTTCGTTAATGAACCTTTAGAGAAATAAATGTGAACTACCTTTGGAACGATTTTGTGCCTGGAAAATTGACATGAATTGCTTTCGAAATGCTATGAATTCAATCCTTAAACCTCGTTTGTTGAGAATTTTTTTCATGCCTCGTTCATAAACTACTTTTGTGGATCTCCTTAGGAGGCTTGCTTTGATCTGGCTGCACCACCCTGTAATAGATTCTGTGATAAGCAGCAGTTACGAAGTGCTAGACTTCTCACAGCTGCTGGGTTCACACATTAAAATGAACAGACAGTTCTTTGGCAAATAATCACAGCATCCAGGAGCTTAAAAACACAATTTCTGCTCTGGCACAGCCTGACCAGCAGGTTCACCGCATTGTTGAAATGACACTGTTAAAACTAATTCAATGGCCAGGTATGTGGCTGGAGGTGACCTGAATGTAAACTGTGCTTTAACTATAGAATTTTAATGCACTGGCATGGAACGAAATGACAAGGAACTTCACCATAATACTTTACTACAGGTCATGGGTTGACATACATTAACACTAGTATTACGTGAACACTCTAAACGCAAGGACTGCATAAAGAGTCTTATCTTTTGATGATTGTATGCACCGCCTATACAACGCCTTTAGAAATTCTACTGCATACATTGTTTCACTGCACTTAGCAGTTATATAAAAACAGAGTTCCTGAAAATGTTTTGTTGACAGTAGCGCCTGCTCAAACAGTATTTTATACATAAGTACGTTACCCACACTCGTTTCAAAAAGCAACCATATTTATGTGAATTATAAAATGTAAATATTCCGTGCTTTATTACTAGTTTTAAATATAACAATGCATTAAAAGTCAGCTTGCAGCTGTTGTATGTTGTAAGAGAAGCTGCAGTTGTAGCTTCCCTATTAAACAGCACTTATGTGTGCCACTTTTTGAGAGTTTAACACCAGATAGATAGAAATATTTGATTAATAATCATAAGGATTTTAGCTACTGACTGCAGCATTGTGTTCTGCAGTTTTGTTTGCTCTTAGGTGGAGTAACGTGGACACCTAAACTCTTTCTTCGAACTAGAAAAGCAATGTGAAATCATAGTTACTTGGCAAAATGGCATGAAAATGAAGGAGGGTCAATTCATTAAACACAAACTAATCGACACTAATGCCTATGCAGGAAATGCCTCTCGACATTTTATACTTTGTCTCGAGTTTAAGCACATAGTAAAGTCAGGTTGAGTCTTAAGTCATCACATTTGTGACTCAAGTCTGACTCACAAACAAGTCCACACAGACTTCTTGTGGTTTTTGACCATTTATACGTTTAAAATTATGGACATGATTACAGAATATCACAGGTTCTGAAACCCTATAAGCAGGACTGTTAGTCGCTTGAGCTCTAGTACAATATTTAAGAAGTAAACTTTAGACACCACACAGAAGTGACAGTGTAAACCTTCGTTTGTACTTTTGTACAGTCAACATTTATCCCCTTTCCTTTTAGCAGTTTATTGTAACTTACCATATCCAGCCATGGAGGGGCCCTGAGGCCTTGAGGGGTCATGGTTTTCTTCACTGAGCGCTTTGACATAGCGGCGGCTGAGCTCCAGGATCTGTTGTCGTAGCTCTGTGCTACTCTGGTGGCGCGGCTGCGTAACGGTGTAGTGAAGCAGGAGCAAGCACCAAGCCAAGCCAAAGAGCAGCAGCAAGACACTCAGTTTGTAAGACATGCTTCTGCGCAGGAGACAGGCCAGCATCCCTGAAGGACAGGCCTGCTGATGACCCAAAGCCACCAGAGCCAGCACAATGGGCTGAGGGGCAAGTAGGACGATATAGACAAGCTGGCGATGGGTGGGTCAGGTTTGAATTCAACAATGGAAAGATTTCAGTGTGTGTGGGGGGGGGGGTTGGGGTGGGACTTCAGGTGGTGAAAAAAAGAGAGGGTTGGGGAGAAGGGGAAGAGTGTTGCAGGTTACCACATGATGCAATGATATGAAGTATTACAAACGCTTAGGACTGCTAGGTGTTTTATGGAGTCCGGTGTGAGACTATATAAGAGGCAGAGCTGGAGGAGTTTGAACAGCAGCCAACCTCCGATCAGCTGATCAGTCTTAAGATCTCATTCTCGGCCTGGTCCATTCAAGTTGCCTACAAGATAAAACAAAAACATTTGGCTTCAGCATTCACAATGATTTCTTCAATAATGTCCAACAAACTGAAAATAACGACACCAGTACACTGTGGCCACATGCTGGAAGAGCTGATCAAGTTAAAGTAAAGTGGGCCCTTATAGTCACACATTAACACAATGCAGCACACAGTGCGAACAATGTGAAATCCTTTCTCTGCATTTAGTCCAATCGCAGTGGGCTGCCAACAATGAGGGGTGCCCAGGGAAAAGTGCGGGGATGGTACCTTGCTTAAAGGCACCTCAGTGGTGCCACTAGCAATCCTAGGATTTAAACCCATGACCTTCTGATCTCAGGGGCAACACCTAAACCACTAAGCTACAAGCTGCCCCAACCTCAAATAGCCTTGCTAATGTCTTGATGATTCAATAATTAAAATTAAGTGCCTACTTTAAGTCATTTTTATTGTGCTTTATCAATCTTGGTGAAGGAACTTCCTAACTTCTCAGAGGCAATATTACACACCACTGAAAACTACAGAGCCATAGCAGAAATAGTCTGTTTTACTAAATTGTACAAAAATGATCTGTGTTATTACATCTCACGCACACAATTTCAGACAAACCAGACCAGTTTTGGAACAATGTACACTGACTAGACCAAACAATATAAGACCACCTCACAGTGAGATACAAAACTGGCCCATCTTTTATGTAATAGTCAGAATATACACACTCTGTGCAGTTTAAGGCAAGTGTGTGATGGATTAGACACTCATTTTACACACGGGTACAGTGGTACCTATAAGCTTCCGTTGTTTGCTAGATTAGCTACAGTAGGCTTGTAGTTTTAGTGCAAAACTACAAGAGCCAGTTTTAATTAAACACATTGGTGACCATCACAAATTTGATTTTTGGCCTAACCAGCCCTTTGCATTTTTATACAAACATTGCTGAACTTTGTACATTCAAATGATGCGTGTTTGGCCTTAAAGCGAACACCTTTATAGTGTTTCATTCCTATGGCATCAACCCAGCCGTAAATCACTGAATGACAGTGTTACTGAATAACATTAATAATACATGAGAAAGAAATATGACCACATTCACTCTGTTTGACCCCACAGTGTACTAAGTAATCTCACCAGAAAACAAGGGGCATGTATTCTCCAGGAAAGTCAAATGTTTGTTTGTTTGTTTATTTACTTACTTACTTACTGACTGACTTACTTACAGATTTCTGGAAAACTCCAATCAAAGATCCCTAATTTAATTCTAGATTTAAGACCATTCATTATAATAAGCTTGTGGTATCCAACCCTGAATAAATGATTAGGTCTGTCATCATGCAACCAAAGAAAATACCCTGTTTCCTGGGTATTATTACAGAACCGGAGCTGGAAAGAAGGCTATCGTACATCACTCTTTATTAAGACAAACTAGCATTTCCTCCAAGTATACAATTTTACACGGAATAGGCAGATCCCATAGTTTTTTCCATTTGCAGTTTGGATGAGCATTTCAG
The DNA here is from genome assembly GCA_037974565.1 of Clupeocharax schoutedeni. Classification (NCBI taxonomy): domain Eukaryota; kingdom Metazoa; phylum Chordata; class Actinopteri; order Characiformes; family Alestidae; genus Clupeocharax; species Clupeocharax schoutedeni. The sequence continues at coordinate 5,335,363 of JBBPDH010000136.1, forward strand.
CACGTAATGTGACGACTAAGGCATATGTAGAACTGCATGGCTCTGAATATAGGTGTTATATAGGTCTGTCAGTTCTGCAGTTATCTAGATCTCTAAGCCTTTCTATGGTTCACCACTGATATGGTGAAACAACAGATCTCTGAAAACCGTTATCATGCCTTTTCATTTCGCTGATATGTTTACTGGGAGTGGAAAAGGTGAGTTGACGCGTCTAAGTTATTCTTTAACTCAAGAGTCCCTCAGCTGACAAACACAATCATTTTAACCCTTGAAGTGAGAGGTCTGCCTAACTTAGTGGGGCGGCTAGTGGCCTGGTGGTAAAGGAGTTGCCTCTGCAATCGGAATGGTGTGGGTTCGATTCCCAGGACTGCACCACTGCGGTACCCTTGAGGATGGTACCGTCGCCACATACTGCTCCCCTAGAGCCTGTCCACTGTCCACTTGGTGAATGGGTTAAAGGCAGAGTGTGCTGTGTTAATGTGTGACAAATTTACATGTTACCACTATAACAAATCCGTTTCTCTTCTCAGGCTACAAAATATAAATCACCAGGTACACTTCACAGTTTAGACCTCCAGGGCTTAAATGTGCACAGCAGTCCATTATACTAAAAAAGATGGAGAGGAGGTTGAAGAGAGTGGTGACCTGGTTAACAGGCTCGCTGACTGAATGTAAACAAAATCTTATAGACCTGATGCTAACCAGCAGGCTAACCAGCTAGCTGCCTGAAGTACAGTGGAGTCATGTCTTCTGTAGCTTACAGGGCTGTAAACAACGGCATAAAACGGCACTGTTAAACATTTTAAACGTACATGATTTACCTGGACTGTGTTTAAAGGAGTGACTGCTGGTGCTGACATCTGTCACTGATTCCTGCTGTTTGTCACATCTTCACTTTAACAGTCACACGGCTCCTCCACCTGTCCTTACTTTCAATGAGGATCCTACTGAAACAAAAAACTTCTGGAAGTTTTCTAAAAGCGACCCTGATATCCAGAAAGTCCCGAAAAAACACAACTTACGGAGCATGTGATCAAGCTCCACCTTGGTTAAAAGGAAGACCAAAACAGCAGCGCCGTTCTGCTTCAGGGACTTTTATGGATGTGGTGACCACCCAGCGACTATGCCGCGTTCAATGCAATCTGTGCCGGAAGGTTTTCGCCATGATTTTTCTAAGGATTTACAGGATATGGTCAAAATAATTATGACAATTGACCATTTTTTCATGGACAATTTGTGCTCAATATTTATTTTATATTCACTGTGAGTGACCTACATACACTATACAGACAGGAGTATCGGGACGCATAACCAATCCACCAACATGGACATTAATGACCTCCAAATACATACGCTTTAATCCGGAGCTGGTCCCACTTTGCAGCTATAAAAGATTCCACTTTTGATAGACTTAGACACAACATTGGACACACATTGGACACACAACTTAGACACACATTAAAAGAGCTAGTATTCAAGAACTAGAAAATGTATTCTGGCGTCGTTGAATGCTGCCCGGTTTCTACGTCACTCTTATTTGCGTACGTAATGTTGCTTGCACATAATTTAGGAACTGAAAACTGTCAAAACGGGCAAAATTATTTTACACATGCAATTACTGAAGAGCCTTTTGCCATTATGTAGCCTTTTTATTTCCCGGAATAAAATGTTAGCTTTTTACTATTCTTTTAAAAAATTTTATGCAATAAAAATTTATATAATAATAATAATAATAATAATAATAATAATAATAATAATAATAATAATAATAATGATAATACAAAACTCTCAAGCTCACTCCCTAGATCAAATAAATTAAGAAGAATTTATAATCATTGTGTTATCATCAGATGCTTAGGGAGGGCGTTCCACGTTGGCGACCTTACGCGCAGTTAGCTGAAGTAAACTCTCCACTATGTATATAGAGAGAATAGAGAGAGACTTTTCTCCATCTCTGTTGATTTTTAAAAGTTGCTTTCTGTTGATCCCCCCCCACCAGTTCTTTACCGGAGACGCCAATGCTTGTTGCCTAGCAACGGTAAAGCTCCACTAACACCACTGTGGTAGTTTATCTGTGTCTCTTTGGCCTTAACTTTACCCCTCGATGATGGAGAGAACAACCACTGGCAAGACAGCAATGGACGCGGTGAATGCCTATGTGGAATACAGAAGGTAGATGCCAGTTTGACATAAATGTGGAGTCGTGAAAATGCTCTTACGAGCAGGTTTGTTGCGCAAAGTTAACTAACAAGCTAACAAGCTGGTTCTAGATAGAGCGAGCTGATTCTCTTTGTGGACAAAGTTATTGGGACACACCTGCTTTTCAGGGTTTGGGAGTATTCGAGCAAAGCAAGCCATTCGAGTCCAACATAAAAAAAAGCAAAGCCTTCGCGTCCAACATAAGTGCCTGACCTCATACATACTCTACAGAATGAATGGGCTGTGCACATTTTAATACCAGTTTAAGCAGTTAGTGTGCATTCATGTAACTCAAACCAATAATTAGAAGAAGTATCTTGATACTTTTGAACGTTTAATGTAGATTGAGGTTGTAGGCACCTAACATAAAAGTAACATAAAATACTTGATGTTCTGTGGCCTGTAAGGATTGTAGGAGAGGATGACGGTGGAAGACTCTTCTCAGAGGCTGAATATGGGGAGTACAAACGGAAGGTGATGCAAGCCAGAATACATAACCGGCTTTATGTGAGTTTTGGAGTCCCCGGGAAAATAGACTGTATACTAATTGGGCCCGAAACACCTTGTTTTTGTTCACACAGGTATGCATGGAAATACTATTTTTATATTTATGCATCCTATTGGTTTTTCAGAAACAGGCATAATTTCAAAATATTTCACCAACAGATATAAACAGCATCAGACCGATTTTGAGAAGCTACCAGCACTGAGGCCTATTGCTTTGCCCTGCCGAGTTAATGGCTGTCGCTGCGGGTCCTACCAGTATGTACATCGCAACGGCTCTCAGCCTGTGCGCTGCCGGTGCAAACATTCACCAAGTGAGCACAGTGAAGCCGCAGACCACCTGTGCAGGAAATGTGAGTCTCACATAGATCTGTCTGCTAGAAGTGCAAGCATCGACACGCACTAGTGCTCTTAGCCTACATTAGAACACTAACTTGACACCTGCATGCAAGTAATAAAGCAAATGAATGGTTATTTTGATTATTAACGGAATAGTTTTGTTTTGGGGCCCATTCATTCATTTTTGCATCCTAATCTTGTCACTGCTTGCTGGCTAGTATATCCTCATGTTGAACTCACAGGTCCACTATTAAAATCCCAAATTTACAGCCTCCTTTATAGTAGGGATGTCCCGATCCGATATTCTGTATCGGTCCGATCCTGACCTAAATTACGGGATCGGAAATCGGGAAGGATTTAGAAACGTAATCCGATCCGTAA
>JBBPDH010000136.1:5338885-5356341 GCA_037974565.1 Clupeocharax schoutedeni
GTAAAACATTTGTTCACATTTCTGTATTTTAATCTCCACAGTGTGACAGAGATCACAAAGGAAACAAAGAGATTCAGAGTAAATATAAAGAAATGAAGGGGTCAGGAATGTTGTACAGTTCTGTTTCTGTGGGAGTCGTTTTTCCCACCAGTCAGTCAGACAGTGGTGTGGGAACGTGATGTAATGGTGTAACACCTGGGAAAGGGGTGTGTGTGTGTGTGTGGGCCTGCGGGCAGGTGACGTTCCTTACTGAGTCGTCTGTGCCCATTCCGGGTTTTTCCTGGGAGGAGAGTCCCGAGGCGCCTGAGGGCCGGGAGCGTCCTCTGGAACCGTCTCCAGTGAAGTCTGTACCCTCTGAGGTTCTGCGCTGTGTCCCAGTGAGGGACGGCAGGTCAGAGGAGTTTACAGTAAACACATACACACAGCACACACACACTGCACACACGTGCTATACACACCACGCGCACCCCACATATACACCGCACACACTGCACACACACTGCACGCTTCAGCCGCAGCTTACACATCTGTAGTTGCCAAAAGAAAAACAAACTTGTCAGTCAAACAGATCCTCCTAGCTGAGGATTTTCACTTTTTTACAGAACCTCGTTTTGTGTTTGAGCGGAACGCTGTCTGATGAATTTCACTGGAACTGAGGGAGAGCCGTTTTCTGTGGTTCTGTGCATTAGAACACGTCAACCTCTGTGTGTGTGTGTATGTGTGTGTGTGTCTTTAAGGACTAGTTAAACCCGGGTTGCTGCCGAAGCAGAAATGTTAGTTGATGCAGGTCCAGACTCGTCTGCTCATCATCCGTTATAGCAACAAAGAAAATGCAGAGAAGAAAACCTGGGGAAGGAAAGTGGGAGCGGACAGGGAAGATCGAGGTGGGGGACAGGGAGGGGACACGGAGAATGGAGGGGGGCGAGGTGGGGGACCAGGAGGAGTGACAGGAAGGGGACATCGGGGGTGGGGTGGGGTGGAGGGGAGGGGTGTCATTAGGGGGGTCACCGAGAGGAGGTACGGAGACATCACAAACCATGGTTTGTTTTTTCAGTTTGAAAATTAAGAAACATATTGAATTCAGGGATGCCGATTCCTGGCCATGGCTGTGACTTTGCTGCCATGGAAACCAATTAAAAGCCAAACACAAAGGCTTTGATCTTCGGGAAGGAGGCTGAGCTAGAGGCATCTGAAGGACCTGATTTCAGGGCTAATTAGGAGCTTAAGGAGGTGAAAGAGGAAATTGGGGGATTTATGGTGGCCATTTGTTCCAGTTCTCACACACACACACACACACACACACTCACACTCACACATGTGCACTGTTATCTGTTTTAATTTGTGCATGTCCTATCATGTTAGCGGCTAAGACCAGTGCTCACACACACACGCACACACATGCACACACATGCACACTCATAAGCACATACATACTTCCTCATCTGTTTTCAGTGGAAATTCCAGACATTTTTAGCATGTTTGCTGTAGTTTCCTTTTTTCTTTCCTGGATCTTCAAGTAAATAAAACTAATAGCACTTGATTATACACAGAATTATTCAGTACCTACTCTAAACTCTCAGTATCTACTCTGAACTGTTCAGTATCTATTCTGAACTAATCAGTACCTAGTTTGAAGTAGTGGTGCAACGGATCGAAAAAATCACGGTTCGGATCGGATCATGGTTTTAAGTCACGGATCGGATCAGTTTTCGTATCAGCAAAAAAACAACGAGACAAATTAAACGTTTCATTTATTTAAGTATTTTTGCCCATTAAAAACATTCCATGCAATTATATAACGACAATATAGGGCATAATTATTTCCTTTAATGTGGACACAATCAATAATAATAATAATAATAATACGTTTATTTTATATAGCGCCTTTCCAGAGCTCAAGGACGCTGCACAATTAACAGTTACCCACTGATGTCAAAATACAAAAATACAAAAAATATTCACAAAAACGACAGAACACAACACAGATGGCAAGACACATTCCACAGAAGGATCCACGAGAAGATAACAGTGGACAGCAGAGACACAGGGGCAGTGAGGCGGTGCCAGGGAACCGCACACCGGCCGAACAGCAGGCCAGTCCACGTAGCCTTGAGTGGTGTCCACGTTGCCATGAGCCGAGGCGGTGCTCTCGTCCTGCCAAAGGAGCAAACACAGTGGCCGACCCTCACATTGAAATACACATTGAAATACAAGTTCAATGTAGTTGAACTTGTATTTGCATGATTTTATTGTTTTTTATAAATATATGACGGTGGTGACGAATATGTGGGACACGTTTTGAGTAACCACAAAGTAATAGTAAATATTGTTCACAACTCATATTACAATGTACTCTTTCATGTGGTCAAGATATTATTTAATTCAATTATTACTTTTTGTTTTTTAATCAGGTTGAAATTTTTATTTCCTATCCGAGCATAACTGATTTGTAATCAGTGGGTCAGCACATAATCATTAATTAATAAAAAATAAAAGTAAGCCTATAAAAGAATCTTACATATGTGCAAAAGACCCCTGAATAAGACCTTGATTATTTTTATTCATGAAAATGTTTTTATGGAGAAGGCACACTTTTCTTAGTGGGGCATTTTTTGCCAAAATTTCAAGAATCAGTGAAATACAAACATATCTCTGTCATATGGAACTTTGAACGCTGTTTTAACACCATTTGAAAGTGTTACCTTTGCATATCTGATCAGATGCTTATAATTGAGATCTGATGCTTATTAGACCAAATCTGATTATTGACAGTAAAGTATAATTTTAGATGCAGCTGTATGCAAATGTTTGACTAAATTACACATTTTGACATTTTTAAAACCTCCTCATGGAACTTAAACATGACATATTTCTGGAAATTGTGATGAACAACAATAAACCAGGTGCAAAAATGTGTACCCCCTCCCCCATTCAGCTTTTAGTGTTATATAGTTTGGTTTTTTTTTGTTGCTCTTAACTTTGTTCTGAACACTTTCTGCCATGACAAAGCAGGTTTCCCACTTGTGGGACTAATAAAGGTTTATCTTATCTTTATTAATAAATATCCAGTTTTGGCAAATATCACCGCCTACAAATATCTTCTTTGCAGACAGAAGTAACACTCTTCATTTAAAGTGGAAGTGATCATTCGGTCATACGTGAACACATCACTGCACACAGTGTGAACAGAAAAAAACTTCGCCATTTAACCCATTCACCAAGTGAAGCTACAAACACAGCACCCGGGGAGCAGTGTGTGGGGACAGTACCTTGCTCAGGGTACCTCAGCTGTGTCTAGCGGTCTTGGGAATCGAACCTGGAATTTCTGATCACAGGGCGAATGCCCTAACCACTAGGCTACCAGTTCAGTAAAGTTTCTAGTTCAAGAATATTCACAGGTCATCTTGCTTACACATACAGAACGTATTCAGTGCAATCACATATTTTCAGTCGTTTTCAAGTCAAGGCCCTTTCAAAACATTAATCTTGTGTTTCTTTAGGCAGTCCAAGGTTTTATGGCAGTCCTTTGTTCTATGTTTTGGATCATTGTCTTTTCCAGTGCCACTGGCTGTTTCACATAATAGATGCCCCAAACTATAATAGATTCACCCACAATGAGCAAGGTGCTCTTTTGTTGTAATGCTCTTGTTTCTTCACATATATCTTTGCTTGTTATTGTAGGAAATGCATAGTTTGATTCAACACACTCCAGCACTTTCTGTTATATGTCTGGTTTATCTAAGTTTATCCCTTACCTCCAGTGATGGACAATCTTAATGCTTCATCATACCAAGAAATTTTGGCCAAGGCCATGCTTTCAACTTTATGGACCCAGTTTAGGGAAGGACCTTTTCTTTTCCAGCATGAGCTCCATACAGACATGGCTGGATGCGTTTGGTGTGGAAGATGTTGACCGCACAGAGCCCTGACCTCAACCCCATCCAACACCTTGGGAATGAACTGGAACAGAGATTGTGAGTCAGACCCTCTCATCCAACATCAGTGCCTGATCTCATAAATACGAAAAGGTACAGAACAAAAAGGGCGCCCTTATCGAGAGTGACAATCACTTGTTACAAGGACAGTCCCCGTGAAGCAACTGAAGGTCAAGTGTCTTGTTCAAGGACACAATGATTGAAAGTGGGTGTTTGAACCTGTGACCCTGTGGTCATATAGCTTATAATCAAGTGTTTAACCCACTAGGCCACCTGTTCTGTGGGCATAAACTCACACAGAAACACCCCAAAATCCTTTTGGAAGCCTTATAAGATGAGTGGAAGCTGTTATAGCTGCAATGGGGGCACCGACTTCATATTAAAGTCTATGTAGTTTAATGTAACATCATTCAAATTCTTGCTGGTTGAGGCATCCCAACACTTTTGTCCATATAATGTACTTCATACAATGACTTCTGTAATGTTATTACAGTTACAAATTAACATCTGATGGGCCTTTCATGCAAAGATGGTCTGCCAAAGTCAGCCATTTCTTTTCTGTAGGTCCTGTACATTTTTTCTTTCAAATGTTTCCTGTTGTCTTGACTTTTCCTTTACATCTGCCTTTTGTATAATGACAACTCTGGATATTGGAAATATTTAGATCTCTTATTTTTGTGAGAGCCAATTATCTTTCATTTCAGATCCTCAATCAGCTGCCCAGGTGCGGCAAAGGCATTTAATTGTTTCTGGCAAGCCAAATAATCCATGGGACTTTACCACAAAATGTAGAAATGTGTAATATTTCAGTTTGTTCCATGCCTCTCATGCATAACTTCTTTTAACCTAACAAAACGTATTATTTGACCAGGGAGGCCCAAACTTTTGCAGATACCTTTATGACGCAAGGGAAAAACTGTTATAGTCATGGAAAGGAGAAGCATTCGAGACTGCAGTATTTAAATATTTTTACCCAGAGAGAGAGAGAGCTGATGAGTAAAGGAGGATTAGTCCTGCCTTTTCATCACGATAGACTCTCATTCTGTGTTTCTATAACTTCATTTTTTTATGCAGCTGCTTTTTTTATATAATGGGTTTAAAAAGTGAAAGAGAGAAATAAAAGAGGCCTATAGGAGAAAAAAGAGAAAGCGAGAGGTAATGATGAAGGTAATGAGACATGAGTCAGAGAATGGTGTGTGTGCAATTTCTTCAAACAACTTTGATGCATTTAAGAAATGTAAAGTGCCTTGGTTGTCTGATGGACCTGCCACTAAAGCCCATTATTATCAAATAAAGACACACAGAATCCCATACACATTCATGTCCCTTTGAATAAATATGTGACCATTTTTAAAAAGATGGTGCTTGGTGGATGCCTCTTCTCAAACATTAAAACAGAAAAACCTTTTGCCACCAGAATCGTTACTTAGTGATCCTGGAAAACCGCTGGCCAGTTTTCCATTTACAGTTTAATTTCATGTATAGAGGAATGTTGCTTTTGTCTCAGTGTATTTGAAATGGGTGAATAATGTTAATTGGGCAACATTTAGCAAGGATTAGCACCACTATGTGCCCTGGTTTCCTTCCACAGTCCAAAGACATGCGCATCAGTGAGACTGGAGAAACTGCCCTTGGGTGTGACTGTGGGAATGAATGTGTTTGTGTGTCTGCCCTGCAATAGACTGGCAACCTGTCCAGGATAATTCTTTGCCCTTTTGTTTTATGAGTGCTGGTATAGACTCCAGTTTCCCCCACAACCCTGGTTAAGGATAAACGGCTCAGATAATGAATGAAGAAGAACGAGAACTAAACTAGACACTGTGGTGTGAAATATGGTCACAACAGAAGAATAAACTGGAATCTTTGGGGTCCAGTTAGTGTGTAAACTGGCCCAAGTAGCGAGAGTGAAGAGGATAATTCGAATTTTACAAAATTTCATGTCCTCAAGATATTGTGATATATGTGTTAGATGCAGTGTCCGAATACTGTTACCGGACTATTACCCTAATAGTATTTTAGGGGGCGCTAGTGCAAAGGGGCAAGGCATCTATGGATACAAATCATAATTCCATTACAGCCATGTGGGGCCACAAGAACGCCAAGTTTCATGTGAGTTAGTAAAGAGTAAGTATATGAAATCACTGACCAAAAAAAAATACTGAAGAAAAATAACCTGACATAATTAGACTGACAGCCCAGATGTTAGCATTAGCTTGTTGGAATGAGGATTGTGTCTGTGCTTGGCTTGTTGGTCTAGAGGAAAGATTGTTATTTTGGGTGCAAGACGGCCTCGATTCAAATTCTTAATGAGTCCTTTTACTGCCCGTGCCCTATTGATCATTCCAGAAGGTTTTCATGTTAGAGTGACTGTGAATAGACTTGCTGTTGTTGTTTTCTATGCTGTAGCACATACAAAAATAGAGGATAATTGGTTACACAACTGAAAACAGCTGTAGACACTGTCTTAAAAATATTTTGTCAAGTTGTATAGATAATAGTATCTCTACAGTGACTTAAAGGCTTGCCACATTTTGGGACATGTGTTTTGGTATGCAGTTTGAGCTTCCTTTTTGTGTCACCAACATCATGCAGGTCACATATGGAACTCCAGAGACCAAACATGTCTACATTTAGACTAAAATTGTGTAAATTTTTTTGTATCTACTGTTGAGAATCATAACACAATGAAGATGAAAATAAAAAGAATCGCAGAAGCTGAGGTACACAGTGACAGTTTACCTCAACATACCAACATACAAGGATATAGGTTCAAATTCCTTCATGGGAGATCAGAGCAACATGATTAGCTTTTATGCACATGCAAGCTATCCGTGCCCTTCTGCTCCAATATATCATCGCACGCTTGAGAAAAGCATGTTGTGATGAAAGGATGATATTATGAGGATTTGAAAATCCAGTGTTCTTCACTCTTGGTACTGGCACAGGATTATGGGTAGTAGCACAGTGAACAGTGAGCACCTTTAAAAATAAAGGTTTTAAACAGTTTTTGGATTATCTCTAGAAAAATTCGTATAGAACCTCTACATCAGAAAAAAGGATGACATTTGAAAAAAGCCAGTGTCACAAGTTTTCTTATATTAAAATGATCTAAATGTTGAATCTTGAATGTTTCTTCTTTATTTTACTTTTCAAAATTCAAAATTCCGAAACTTTATGTTGTTTATTTCAATGAAAACGAAAACCATCTCCGATATTCAATGTGGTCTCAGACATCTTTAAATACAACAGAGAAAACACAGAATTGAGACATTTTCCTGCAAAGTGTCTTTACCAAACGTGGAATATTTAATATCACAAATAAAATGGGCCACACCTTTTGCACAGGCCTCTCCTGAGCAGCTGACTGCAGTTATCCAGACCACATTATCACTTGTTTGAAGACTGAATACACCTAATTAAACCATGTGTGTTCCTGTTTCGTTCAAATGAAAACCTGTACACAAAATTAGACACCACTGCTGTATGTCTTTTCACATCAAATCGGTGGCGTGAAAACTTTTGCTTAGAACTATATAAACAACAGTCTTACAGCCTTATTGCTGATTGACTCACCGATCAATTCAACCCAAGAGAGGTACATTATAGACCTTATAACAGGAATAGATTTTATAGCCTACTGGCCTGGAGCGAGAACATTATCCAATATCTCCAAAATGAAACGTTGAACATAAAGGAAACTCCTTAAACATAAATGAAAATTATGTTTGATGTCATAAATAAACTTCTAGGGTTTTTCGAGGGTTAAGAGGGATGTTTTGGTTTTCAAAATTTAATAAAACCCTGTGGAGGAATTCACACTTCAAAGGTCACTCAGGTCACTATGTCTTAATGTGATAATGATGATGATGATGTGTGTGTGTGTGTGTGTGTGTGTGTGTGTGTGTGTGTGTGTGTTTGTGGAAAGTGACAGGTGCTGGTGTTTTCTCTGTCCCTTTTCACTCTGGCCTCCTGGGCAGCATTGCTTTGACTGGCAGCTTGTAACACAGCCGTGACATGATTTTATTGGTCAGACGGAGATGCAGGAGGTTTTATTAGAGTTTCATCAAACCTCCGTCATGACCTGTGACTTGAGCACCTGGAGGCACCACACTAGAGGACCCAGGTCTTGTCACAGTGTTTATATGTTTGTGTCTTGCCTTCACTTTCCCCTCGCTTCTTCCAATACCCAGCCTTTTAAATCCCACCCACACTCAGCAGAACTATAAACGTATCTTAATTGACCATTTCAGAGCAGGAACAGGAACAGGCGCTAATTTCTAAGAGAATAGGGACGTTTGATGTTTTGCTGCTGTACAGAATAAGCCTTTAAACTACGGTAATCACAGGCACATTATTTCTGAAAATAGTGTTCTGCAATAATGTTGACATTTTAAACTTCATTTAGCTGGAAGGACCTCAAAACAGTCTCCTGAAACTAGTGATTATGTAACTTTTTTTTTTTTACATCTCCTGGGCAGATTTGCAGTACAATGTAATTATGTTCTTGTAACAATAACTCTTTTATGATTAATTAACTGGTTTCCATGTTAAAGTGGGCAGAATAAAATAAAACTATGTCAATCACAGAACAAAAGTGTTGCAAAAGCAGAAGGCTCAGAATTAGCGTTAGCAGGGGGAGATGCTGGGCTGGCAGTGTTAGCCAGTTGTAATCAGTAGTAATGATACTCTGTAATGTTAAAAGGTGACCATTGAAGGAAACAATATAACACTGCTTGAAAATGCATAACATAACCTGTGGAAACAAAATTGTAAAAATTGCAAAATTGTAAAAACAGTATCCAGTGACCAAACACTGATCACTAATGAACACAAAGTGAACTGTTTAACATTTGCAAGGTAGACCAACAGGTAAGAGGTGTTTAAAGAACTCTAGGTACGTGGTCACTGTGTTCAAAAGCATCACTGCTGTGTGACACACACACACACACACAAACATTCCACAACCATGTCAGTGTTACTGTTGTACTGAGAGTGATCCAGCACCCAAATAATACCTTGTGCTGGTCCAGAAAACATTACAAAATGCAATTAATTCAAAATCTAGCAAGCTTGCAATATGGATGGATCACCTCCCTAAACTGCTGAGCTCCTATAACCACATTTCTTTACTTCCAAACATCTCTAGAGCTTTAAATCTAAAAATCGCACTGGTCACTGAAAGTAATATGGCAAACCATAATAAAATGTTCAGTATTTGAAGAATTATTTTTCTCAAGTAGAGAGCGAGATGAACCCTGGTTTTAACCTGTAAGGCCCGACCATAGATACAGATTGTATTCACCATTATAATAGCTGCAAGTTGCTGTAAGTCACCTGTATCATAGTCTTAGCCTCAGACGTCACGCCCACGGAATGTTGGCTAAACGCCTGATGCATATGGTACACTTAACTGGAAACACTTCAGGAATCTCGAAGTTGTCATGTGATTGGTTGAATTTTATCGCCGGCTTGTTGCTGTGGGGACATTTCCACGCCCCGAAACGAACTGTGATTGGTTGTTTGACATGTCGGTCAAACGGCCTTATGGGCGGGCCTTGTCCAAAGAAAGTTGCTATGAATTCCAGACCTTCAGCCGTCAGTCTGAAGGTCTGGCTACGCGAGACTACCTGTATCATCCAACCAATAAAAGGCTGTTTTACTCATGAATGGTGCAATGATTTTAACCAAGAAGGACACACTCAGCTTTGACCTATTCATCAGTTCAGTTCTTTCTAGTTGTGTTGTTCTGATGTTTGTGACACACATAAGCATGATTTTCAAGAGGCAAGTATCAATTTAAACTCAAGCTAAAATCATGATTATTGCTTTTGTGCTAAAAGGTCAGAAACATCAATAGCACTGGGAAAGTTCCATTGTCAGGCCATACAGCCACGGTCGTCACTGCCTTCAGATCTGGCCATTAGCTGTTTATCATGAAATCCATATATATATTATACTATGCTCTGTATATTATCATTCATTTGTCAAGATAATGTTAGGTTCCTTTTTATTGTCCTGCAAGAATGTTAGTAAAAAACCTAAGATGATTTCCACTTTGGATGTAAATTAATTCTGTTAGCTAGAAACTCTTAAGTGTTAATATATATATGTCAATATAGAAATAACACAAATACAGTACCCTCTTTTTAGTGCCATATTTTGCAACTGTTCTTTGCTTTCTGAGCACTGCGACCCACACACATCTCTAGGCACAGGGACACATGCTGGTGAAATGTTCAGTTGCAGCTTTTTTGGTCACTTTCGGATGTCCTGGTCACAAAAACAGGACACAATACAGGTACAGTTTTGCCCCAAGGTCAAATGTAAATATACCCTCAGAGGTATTTGTGTCCAACAGTGTACCTTAATTTTCTCCCCATTTGAGTCGAGGCCAGTTCCATATCTTCTCTAGAAGGGACTGACACTGGGAGGGTGAAGGCCAGTAAATGCTTTCTCCAAAGCCAGACAAAGCACCTTTCTGAACTGCTGTGTGTATCATTACACACTGGTTTCAAAATTCAAGATTCTTTATTTGCCACATGCATCGTCATACAAGTACAACATGCAGTGAAATGTGGTTGGGGGGTAAATTGTGTTCTCATGAATTTCACATCACTGAGGCTTGAGCTTATTGTCTCCTGAAGACAGAGCCACTCAGAAGTCTCCCATAACATATTTAAATAAGTGAAAGTGACCATTTGTCATACTTGAACACACCACAGCACACAGTGTGAACAGCACGAAACACTTCCTCTGCTTTTAACACATTCACCAAGTGAAGCAGGGGGCAGCCAGGAACACGGCGCCCGGGGAGCAGTGTGTGGGGACAGTACCTTGGTCAGGGTACCTCAGTGGTACCTAGCAGTCTTGGGGATCGAACCCGGACCTTCTGGTCGCAGGGCGGATGCCTTAACCACTAGACCAACCAACTGCCCCAAATGCACTATATGGACAAATCTTTTACTTCCTTCCAGGTTAATATTAATGCATACCAATGACCCAGCATGACTCTGACCCGGTGTACAAAACAAGCTCCATAAAGACACTGTTGAATTTCAGTGTGGAAGAACTTGACAGGGTTGCATAGAGCCCTGACCTCAACTCCATCCCCAACTCCAAATGCTCTACAGAATAATAAGTCTACGTGTTTGAATGCAATGTTTTTAAAATGCATGTTGGTGTAATGGTCAGGACTCTCCATCTCTTTGTCCATATAGTGCAGCTTGATAAATGTAAGTCTTAAGTCAGTCTTGAGATTAAATACATATTTTGATAAGTATTATAATATTCTGACGTATCTAAAAGACACTCTAGTGGCTATGAATCAGGGGTTCACACGATGTGTGTCTCCTGCACGACTGAACAGAAGTGTTCGTGTAATCCGATTAGATAGGTTTTGATGATTTGCACAAAAAAGCCTTTTCGAATTAGAGTAAGAGTCTGCTTTATTACGAGTGTAAGAGTAAGAGTGGATAATGCCATAGCTCTTAACCCATGACGTTGGACTGCTGATGTTCACCCTCCTCCTCCCCTCCTCCTCCTCCTCTTCCAGCTATAAAAGTGCCATGAAGCGTGAGACACGATTCAGAAGAAGCTGAAAACCTCGAGCCCTCCTCCACAGAAGACCACCTGCAGCTCAGACCACTGCCAGGTACAGAACTACTCTTCTGTGGTCATTTTTGTTAGAAAACAAAATTGTTTCTCGCCTGGACAGCTTCACTTAACCTCAGAAGAACATCTTGTATTATTTTCTAAGCCAACCAGAGGCAGAAACATCTTTACAGTTTAGTATGTAATTCTGAAAAAACTTCTTGTTAATCTTGACATACGCTTTTAATATATTTTGATAATGTTTGTAATCCATTCAAATACAAATTTAACATCTTTTGTTTATCATTTCTTCTTTAGCCGTCAATTGCATCTGCAACTGCTTTTTTTCTCAAGAAGTTCAACTTTTTGTATGATTTTTGATGACGTTCTTGACCCTATCAGTTTGTTGTTAATGGTTTTAATTTGCCATGTATTTACTAAAAAGTGTATGTATGTGTGTGTGTTTTGTTTTTTTACCTGTTCTCTCTCTCTCTCTCTCTCTCTGGGTGTATCCCTCTCTCTCTTTATCTCTCAGTGATGCGTCCTCCTCTCTCTGTTCTCTTCACCTGGGCTGTCTTTATGCTCCTGCTGTGTCTGGCAGTTTTGGCGGATGGATATCCAACGAAACCGGACAATCCAGGAGAGGACGCGCCCGCTGAGGAACTGGCCAAGTATTACTCTGCCCTGAGGCACTACATCAACCTCATTACGAGGCAGAGGTGGGACACCCAGAACATTCATAATAATAATAATAATAATAATAATAAACACCATCGGCACAACTGGTCTTTTTGCACTTGCAACGATGTTACAAGTCTAAATACCTCTTATGGAAAAGATCTAAAACTACAGGAATTTCTATCTAAATAATTACTATCTAATCTACTATATAAATGTATAAGTAGATTATAGACATGTTCTTGATTATTATTGTTATATTATTAGATTACTATTTAATTTTTTTCTTTTCATAATGTAATTATTGATCTCTTTTGTAGGTTTGCAGAGGGCAGTGTACACACACACACACATATATATACCTTATATACACATATAAGTTTGGACACACCTTCTCATTCAGTGTGTTTTCTTTGATTTTTATTAATTTACACTTTGTAGATTAATATTGAAAACAAAGACAAAGGATGAATGAAGGAACATATGAAATTATGCAGTGAACAAAAAAGTATTCATTTTGTAATAAGGTAATGGTTTACTGTTGTTTCTTTTTACTTAGTTAAGTGATACTTGACATAATGGGGAGTAGAAATGTAGTCAAATAGGATCACTAACTGTGGACCAACTCTACCATCACAACTGATGATCCCAAACATTAAGAAGGCAAGACATTCCACTAATGAACTCTTGATGAAGAAACACATGTTAATTAAATACCATTCCAGGCTGATTTCTGATTAATCTGACTGAAAAAATGCAAAGAATGTTCAAAGCTGTCATCAGAGCAATAGGTGATGTTTTCAATATTAATCTACGATGTAGCCAATAATAAAAACATATTTTTGAATGAATAGGTGTCCAAACTTTTGACTGGTCTTTAGTGTTAGTGTCTTATCTAATATGCAGAGATTCTTACAAATGATAGATTTCATTTGTTGTATTGGACTTTTTGTTTTTGTTAAACTTTACAGGCTATAATGTTCCACATTTGTCTGTTTAGGTTCCCATAACTTTTCCTCTTTTGTCCAGTCAGACTGATAGACAGGTACAGAGAATGTAACCTGTGTCGTTGCTGTTCACATACATTTGAAGGTTTGAGGCAACCAGTTTCCCTATTGTTTGGAGACAAAACAAGAAATAAATGTTTTACAGTGTAGGGGAACCTGAGTCATGATTGCGTTTGTGGTTGCAGAATTAATGCAGGTTTTTTTTCTGTGCCTCTAAGAGGCCGGTATTAATCCCGAGAGAATAGCCTGCTGATTCTCTAATTAAGAGCCTCCCACTCACTGCTTTAAAGATTACCTTCTGTTAAACACAGATCTGTCACTTTTTCAAAGGTGCTGACTGTGAAATTAGGTGCCAGAGGAATTTAATTGAATTTCTTTGGCAGATGAAAAAGTGGTCACCCTTAATTCTGTGAAAGACTTACACTTGTGAAGACATGGCTCTTATGTACCATTGAAGGTTTGAGCAAATGTGTCTATCTTCAATGGCACAGGCCTTTTGAAAGTTCTTCCTCAAATTATTAGGCTTCACCAAATGAACCTGAAAAGGGGCTCACTGCTTACTTCACATAATTGCTTTCCTGGGCCACAGTTTAAGAGACGCATCACAGTGTGTAGGTTGTGGGCAAAAAAGGCATAATAGAAAGGAAATGGATTTTCCAGGCACGGAAAGAAATTCAGTTATGGGCATAATTGGTGCTAAAAGTACCCTTGCAGTGCACTTAATGCAAATTAAGTGGACAGTTGCTTAAAAGCCAAGTTTTGGTCTTCAGAACTGAACTACTACCCACTCCCTCCTCTCTCTATCAGGTATGGGAAGAGGTCAAACGCTGACGCATTTACCTCAAACCTGCTGTTTGGAGACACAGAGACCCGGCAGCAGTCCAGGTAAGATTTGGAAGTCCCTCCAGACTGGCACAGGCCTGCACACTTCAGGTATTCTCCCTCAAGTCCGTCAGTATGACTTTATAAGTACGTAAGAAAGTACTTAACTTACTTATAGAATAGAAAAATAGACAAGCAGTGCAAAAACAACCGCAAAAAAGAAAATTTTATCTTCAACATCTCAAGAACATAAAGAGAAAATGACAGCGCAGTTAATAATAAAAAAAAATCCTTTCAACATACAGAAAAACTGTATTAGGGCTTTATAAATATTATAAATGTACTAGTTAAAAAAGGAGTAGTGTGATACCAAGCAAACTAAACCATTTTAGGTTTCTTAAAGAACCTGTCTTAGAAGAAATTAAAATTGCAATGAGGCATCTCAGTCTTTTCAAAGAACCTGCGTATAATGTTAATGTTCTTGGAAGAAGTGTTAAAGTTTAATTTTTGTTATGGGAACACATCTCATTAACAAACCAGGTGCTCCTGTGACATCGTTTAAGGAGCCTCTTGTGGCACCATCTTAAGCTTAATGCCTGTTTGTATCATATTTATATATTTTTCTGTCTTTTTCCGCCAGATATGATGACCCTTCGATGTGGTGATGTCAGTCAGTGTCTGTAGCCGTACATGTCTGTGCTCATCCAGTCAACTATTTACAACGACGTCAGACCTCGTCTAACAGTCCAGTACTGTACCATCAGCAGTCCATTGCGTTATTAATACGGCAAATGTTTGTACTCTACCATATGTGGGTCACCAAAGGATGGGGTAGTACTGCGAGTTATCAGGGTAGATGTGTCATGTAGACCACTTGTAGCCGATTATCTAAAAAATGAGAAATGGTTGTAGGTTTGTTCAGGACATACCTATGATCTGCAATGTTTTGGCCTCCCGAATGCAGCCATGTTGAGAAATCACTGTGCATGCAGTCTCCCCCAGTGTGTGCATAGACTTCCTCCATTTATGTTCATCCTATGTGTTGTAACCAAATTCATAAAAAGAGAACGTTAATAACTGTACAGTATAAATGTGCTAATAAATCACTATATTTGAAAGAGATGCCTCTGCTTCTCATGCGTTCTGTGTCAGTCTATGACAGACGATGGTGATACACTTACTGGACCAGGTCTCTGTCTGATTTGGTTAAAGAAAGTGGGGAAATGGAAGGCAAACTGAAGTGCACCGAAATGTTCACATTATTTTTAACTCAGGGGTGGGGTCAGCTAACTGAGATAAGTTTAAACACTCTATGATTAAGAGCGGGTCATCAGCCTCAGGCTATCTGGTCATACAGTAGCCTGTGGCTATAATGACCTTACCGAAATCAACCTAATGGAACTGCAGTCCAGGCGGTGATTGCAGTGAAATTCACATACAATTCCCCAATCACTAACAATTAAGCCGCAATCAGTGTTAACACATCAAGTCTAATTTAAGTCCTCACAACAGAGAATGGGGCTTTTAAAAAGCATTTTTTGTCTTGTTCACATTTACGCATCACAATTTGTTACCATGGTGATCTCAAGAGCGGCCAGTGTTATTCTGAAACTGCAGTCATTTGCCGTTACAGTACAGTTATTACAGAGATAACATTATTCTAACACAATAAGCTTTAAATGTGCCAAACCACAATTATCATCTATCTATCTATCTATCTATCTATCTGTCTGTCTGTCTGTCTGTCTGTCTGTCTGTCTGTCTATCTATCTGTCTGTCTGTCTGTCTGTCTGTCTGTCTGTCTGTCTGTCTATCTATCTATCTATCTATCTATCTGTCTATCTATCCACACATATATATATATATATATATGTAATCTTATACAAAAGTTTGGCCACACCTCGATGGATAAAATATTTTGGTCATTTTTTAATTGAAATAAACACATTCTCTCTAGGAAATGGAACAAATGTGCAATATTTTCAGCAAACACTGATGCATAGTTACTATTTATGTCATAAATTTAACAAAGATAAAAAAAAAGATTATTGTATATATCACAGCTTGCAAACACTTTTTATAGCCAGCTTTTAATTCTTGTACTCGGGATTTTCTCCCATTCTTCCTTGCAAAAGGCTTCTAGTTCTCTAATATTCTTCGGTGGTGTTGCATGCACAGCTCTTTAAAGATCTACCCACAAATTTTCAATAATGTTTATTCCAAAACCTTCAGCTTGCGTCTCTTGAGGTACTCCATGGTGGATTAATGGTAGAGACGTCTTACAGGCTAATTTAGCCAGTTCATATCTAACAATGGATGAAAGAGAAAACAGCGTGATGGCTCCTTATTGCTGTGTGGGGTTTATTTAAGGAAACACTCAGAACCACAGGTGTTTCAAAGGTTTTGATGTGATGTGCTCTGATGGTGTCGTTTGTCAATAGTTGACTCCTGGTAACGTATCTCCCGGTCACATATCCAGGCCAGTAGTTTAATATTTGCTTGCTGGTAAACCCTATTTCCCATTTTAACACTTTATTTGCACAGGAGCTCTATCATCACAGTGCTGTCAGTGCATAGGCCTAAAGATATCATGCACCCTGAACTGCCCAGGTTAGTCTAGATTTACATCAGCCGTTTTCTGGAAGCGTGTATTTGTATCATTATACTATTTCTACACTGATGTCTGTGTGACTTAAAGTAAAGTAAAGTAAAATTTAAAATTAGGTAAAACTCCACTTTACTTTATAACTCCTAAACACAATATGTTCACTGAAAGATTTTTTTGATCTGTCATATTGTCCAATAAAAGCTGCATTTTTACATGCAACCACACACGTTTCCCAGCATTCAGTAATTTCTTTTTAAAAAGAATCTGAATGTATTGCCACACACACACACACACACACACACAAACACACACAGAGCTATGCAGTCGTGTAAGATGTTAAATGTAGTGGGAAAGGGCGCTCTCTTGCGACCACTGACTGTAACTAAACATTGTGCCATTTTCATTTGCCCCACTTTTCACTTGGCTGGTGGTAAGAGGAAACACTTTAACTGGGTTAATTATCTGGAAGACAGACAGGCAGACAGAAAGACAGACAGATGGATGGATTGATGGATGGATGGATGGATGGATAGATAGATAGGTGAAGTAAAAATTTGTCATACGTGAACAGCACGAAATTATTCTTCTGCATTTAACCCATTCACCAAGTGAAGCAGGGGAAGCCAGGAACACGGCGCCCGGGGAGCAGTGTGCGGGGACGGTACCTTGCTCAGGGTACCTCAACTGTGCCTAGCGGTCTTGGGGATCGAACCCGAACTTTCTGGTCGCAGGGAGAATGCCCTAACCACTAGGCTACCAGCTGCCCCAATACGTTTCAATCACTATGAATCCTAACCTTTCAAATTGATTATTAAA
>JBBPDH010000136.1:5397627-5429127 GCA_037974565.1 Clupeocharax schoutedeni
ACACACACACACACACACACACACACACACACACACACACACATACATACATACATACACACACACACACACACACACACACACACACACACACACACACATACAGCACACAAGGCCTGAAAATGTGAATAGTGTGAGAACAGCAAAAGGAGAGCTGGTCCTTCTGCTGCTGATTGGTGGTTTAGATTAGGGGGTTTGGAGAGCTCAGTTATTTGTGTTCCTTAAACAGATGTTTATCATGTGTGTACACACACACATACAAACACAAACACACACATGCGCTGGGGAAGCGTATTCTTGATGTTACTGACTGATGACATAATTTATTTGCTTTTACAATACAATGAGTCCCAGCTGTCTGTTTTTTCCCTCTCTTTATTTCTTTCTTTCATTGATTCTCTCTCGTTCCCTCTCACTCTCTCCCTCTCTCTCTTGGTCACTCTCTCTCTCTGCTTTCTTATTCTCACTCTCTCTATCTTTTGCAGTATTCTCTTTCAAAGCTGTCAGTCATTGTGACTACAAAGACGATTAGTCTAAGTTTGAGGAAACTGACTGAGAGAGAGAGAGAGAGAGAGAGAGAGTGAGAGAGAGAGAGGGAGAGTGAGAGTGAGAGAGAGAGAGAGCGAGAGAGAGGGGAAAAGAGGGAGTGAGAGAGAGGAAGAGAGGGAGAGAGAGATAGAGAGAGGGAGAGGGGGAGAGAGAGAAAGGGGAAGAGAGAAAGGGAGAGTGAGAAACAGAGAGAGAGAGTGTGAGAGAGAGGGAGAGAGAGAGCGAGAGAAAGGGGAAAAGAGGGAGAGAGAGAGAGAGAGAGGGAGAGAGGGAGAGGCGGAGAGGGAGAAGGAGAGGGAGAGTGGCCCTATAGTCACACATGAAAACACCACAGCACACAGTGTGGACAATGTGATTTTTTTTCTCTGCATTTAACCCATTCACCAAGTGAAACAGTGTGCAGCTAGAATGGTGGTGCCTGGGGAGCTGAATGTGGAGATGGTTCGATGCTTAAGGGTACCTCAAACCTAAAGCACAGGTTACCAGTGGCCCCTAGTTAGTATATATAATGTGTTTCAGTCTGTTTTTTTGTTTGGATCATCTGATAAACATTACTGTGAGTTCCTTTACTTACTGTACCCTGTCCTGTTTAAACTGTGGATTATCTTGTGTTTTGTGTTATCCTTTGACCCTTTGTTAGCACTAGTGTCTTGTGTCTATTTTTTTAAACATTTGCAATTTTCATCTACATCCTGTTTCAACCCTAGTTGTTATATATCTGGTCAATCTTAGTGGATTATCACCAGCACTGGGGTTAAGAATAGATTTAAAGTTAGGTCTAAATTAAAATTTATTAACCCTTATAGTCACATGTGAATTTAAAATATTCTTTCTCTGCATTAAACCCATTATGAAGCAGTGGGCTGCTGATGGGGGGGCCGGGGAACACTGTGTGAGGATGGTACCTTGCTCAAGGGTATCTCGGTGGTGACACTAGCAGTCAAACCCACTAGCAGTCAAACCCACAACCTTCTGCTTGCAGGGCTGACGCACTAACTACTTGGCCATCTAGTGGTAAGACTGAATAGAAGCACACACACACACACAGACACACAGATACAGACACACACACACAGACATGCACAAACACACAAACGCACACACGCAGACACACACACACCACACGCGCACACACACACAGACACACAGACACACACACACACACACACACACACACATACAACCCTTGGGTCAAGAGAAAACAAAGCAAGCTGTGAAAGTAAAAAAAGTGTGTATTAAAATGAAAGAAAGCCAAGATGATTAAACAAGAGATGAATAAAGGAGGGTGTTTGTCAGTCAGTTGTTCTCTCAGGGGGATGCCGGCCTCCTCTCATTGGCTGTCACTCAGCCATCAATCAAAGTGACAGCCAACCATAGGCTGCTGTGTCACCGGACGGAAACCTGCCTGTCTAACACTCAGCAGCTGCCCTGACATCAATGCTGGAGCTGGACACCTCCTGTCAGCCCAGACACAAATACACATAGAGTCACACATCTGTCAGACATACATGCACGCACACACACAGACACACACACACACACACACACACACATGCGTGCACACATCTACATACAATTTCACATGCACACACATATATGTACCTGCAAACAATTTAGAAGTATTTTGTAAATACCACACATGAAACATTCAATAATATACAATAGACCAAAAATAGATCACACAAAACTACATTGATAAAGTCTACACGGTACAAACCACATGCATAAACAGACACAACATACATTGCTTGTATGTATACAGATATCCAGACACTCCTTTTAACTAGTATATCCAACATATTATTGATGCAGGGGTTCAGTTGCAAATGCAGTTTGTCCCCAAAGAAAAGCATTGCCAATAGAATAGGATGCCGCCGAGCAGCCATACATGCCCATGCCCAATGCCAACAGGCAGGCCCGGCCCTAACACATTTAGAGCCCTAGGCAAGATTTTAGGTGGTGCCCCCTTGCATACAAAGACTCACAAGAAACTGAATGGCGAATAGAGAAGCTCAAACTGTCATGACATCAACTTTACTATAACTTTACGTTACCTCTGTCTTTATCGCGTTTTCCCTCCTCTTCTTTTCTTTTTTTTCCGCCCCTGGGCACCAGATAATTTAGGACGTTTTGACATGTTGAGCTTGCTGACGCAACAAAAAATTACCAGTCCCCCATGTAGCAGGTAAAGGCTAATTAGACGAAGGAGCGGGGCTGCGTGGAGGGTGGAGGGGGGAGGGTGGAGAGGGGAAAGTCACGTATCATTATTATTATTACTACTGCTACTTGATAGGCTTTGCTAAACAGATGAATTCATGTGGGCTTGTTCTTTTCACATCAAGACACATTAATACCAACAAGTTTTAAGAAAAGTGGAATGTTAACTTTTTTTCTTCCTCCGTTTGTGGCGCCCACTGGATGATAGGCGCCCTTAGCATTTGCCTATATTGCCTATGCCATGGGCCGGCCCTGCCAACAGGTGACTTGAGGGGTATAAAAGGCTGTGGAGAACGATTCATTCAACAGTACTAATGATTTTGTGGATGTATGCAATCAAATCCTGACAGCAATGTTCCAACACCTGGTGTAAAACCTTTCTAGCAGAGACTGTTACTGCTGCAAAAGGGAAAAAGTTCTACGCAACTAATCTTGAAACAGGGATAAACTCGTTTTACAAGCATTTGTGTATGTATAAATATACATTAGTTTTGTGTGTGTGTGTGAGTTTGTGTGTATACAACAGTACTAAAAAGACTGAATGATCTATTACTATGTTGCCTAAATTTTTTTTTGAATACTTTATTTATCTCTGAGGAAATTTAATTCTCTGCATTTAACCCGTTCACCGAGTGAAGCAGTGGGCAGCCAGCAACACGGCGCCTGGGGAACAGTGCGGGGGGACAGTACCTTGCTCAGGGTACCTCGGCGGTGCCTAGCGGTCTTGGGATCGAACCCGGACTTTCTGGTCGCAAGGGCGGATGCCTTAACCACTAGGCCACCCAGCTGCCCCAACAGCACAAAATATTGGTCTAGACTGAGCCATTTTCAAAAGAGGCCAGGTATTTTTGATGATTGAATGAATGAATGATTTTTTTTTGCACTGATGACAGTTATTTGTTTTAGTACTAAGACACTTGTGATGAAGAACTTTTTAAAAAAAAAAGGAAAAGACTCCACTAGACTCATTAAAAGCAAAAGATCCCTAAAATGCTTCCTGAAAAAGAAATTATTTTATCTCAGCATGCATGTGTGCTTTGCGTCTGTGAACCATAGTGCTTCATAATGGACAATAATAAGTTCCTAAAAATATGAACTGCTTCATTTATGCCCATCTCTTTTTGATACTTATCAACTGAGGCATGAAAGGCTTCTGCTGAACCAACTAGCAGCTGAAGAAAAAGAAATGATTTTAGCTGAGTGCACTCATAAGTGTAGCAAACAGGCCTTCAATTTTCATCTATTTGCTCTATTTTCATCTATTTCACGTCTCAGCGCACACACATATGAACGTGTGCTCCCAGAAAAGAAGAATGAAAAAAAAAGAAACAGTGTGTGTGAAAAACACAGAATCGTATAAGCGAGAAATGAAAGGCACTGATCCGTATCAGCGTGACAACAGAGATGACAGATGGCTGAATCATCTGAGAGAAGACTGACCTCACTCTATAAACTGTACTCAACTCTGTGTGTGTGCCTGTGTGTGTGATGGCTGTGCGCAGCATGTGTGTGTGTAGTCTATGTGTTGGGGGGTCTGTTGCTTGTGAAGAACGGGCGTTAAGCGTGTGAGCGTTTGAAATGCGACAAAGGAGGGAGCAAAGGAGGAGAGTGAAAAACAAAGAGAGCGTGCTGGGGTGTGCTATAGGTGAAAATGAATCATGGCTTTAGCTCAAAGCGAGTTCGGCTGCCTGTTGATCCTGGCCAGCGTGTGCGTGCATTTGTGTGTGCAGACCTCAGAGCAGCAGGAGTGGGAACGGGAGGCCCTCATCTCCAGCTGCTGTCCGCACTCCTCTTTTCTCCCTTTCTTCTCTTCCTTTTGTGCTCTCGTCTTTCTATTCAGCCTTTTCCCACTGTTTTCACAGGCTGCTCAACTGTGAAAGACTGAAAGACCACTCTCAATGAACTCCTGACAGAAAGAATGTCTAGAGAGAGAGAGAGAGAGAGAGAGAGAGAGAGAGAGAGAGAGAGAGAGAGAGAGAGAGAAAGAGAGAGAGAGAGAGAGAGAGAGAGAGAAAGAGAGAGAGAGAGAGAGAGAGAGAGAGGTTGAGGTCTGTAGCTGTAAGAATATTGAGATGTTGAGGTCTGTATCTGTGCATTTGTCCCAGCTTTATAGGGAAACAAGAGCTAAGAAGGGAAACACCATGAAGTTACAATGTCAGGACCAGCAAAATGGAAGTGCTTGTTTTATTTATAAAAACAAATCTACAACATTCATTTTTAAAACCAATGGATAATTAATAATTAATATTTCATTACTGAGGTTAGGATTAGAACCAAACTTATAATATGTACGTATTTTAGCTAAATTTTTAAAAAATGACAGACTTGCTTTTTTGATTTCAAATAAATCTTCAGCTCTAGAAGGCCTGACTGTGAATATAGTCTAATTGAATCAGTTATTAAAAAACAGAGATGGCAGTTTTTTGCTAGAGATTTTTACTCAAAGAGGTATAATAAAACTGCATCACTGTATCACTCTCACAGCAAAATCTTGAATGTTTTTGTTTTTAATTATTTTTGTCATAATTTGAAAGTACCATCTGCCTTTTGTACTACATTTCCTTTTTTGCATTTGATTGCATTAACTTTGAAGTTAAAATGTTAATATGTTAATGTTTGTTTTTTCCTATAAATGGACCTTTTTGAAACTATAAAGCACCAACAATATGGTAGCTATTTTATGTTAGAACCTTCAAATAAAACACAAAATGTTTTTTACAAGATTGCCCATGTTAATCTAGATTTAATCTTGTGTTCACCCAGAGCAAAAATAATTTTGTGAATCACAGAAGCAACATTTGCTGGACAAAACTTCTTATGTACAGATAAATAAAGTGGATATTCTGTCCATTACGGTTTAGATTTATACCATAATCAATGTTAATGTAACAAGTAATGGTCCGTTGTCGTGAGTTATAATGCTTGACATTGATGACATAGAAGATCTATATGTCTTTGTGTTCTGACACACACTTATAATAAATGTGTTAATGTGGGTGAGGACTGGGTGACTCAGCTATGTTGGTGAAGTGGTGGGCTGGTTGGTCGCACAGCACTAAGAAATCCAGTGCACAATAGCCGGCATTCAGCACCTTAAAATCTCAATTGTTACTTGCACGTTATGAAAACCGCATGAAAATATTATTTCAGACCTTTCCTAATATCACCTTAATCGGCCACAAGAGCTATTTAATCCATCCACATCCATTTATAGGGAGCTCGATAATCTCAGCGACTGAGATTGCATACAAGATTACACTGGTGTACTCTGGCACACTCTTAACGCTGCTAGGTTTAACTGAGTGGCAAATTTGAAGTGATGATTTGAAGGTGTTTGAAAAGGAAGCCAGGGGTTTCCTTCTTTTTTTTTTACCCTCCCAAATTTTCCATGGAGCCAAAGCCAAGTTTAACGTTTTTGCTGGAGCCAGTCTGCGCTCTCTCTTGATCTGGACATTTGAATGCAGGGACAGAGCCCTGCGTGTTACTTTATGACAGAGTGTTTACATGCTGGACAGAGAGTGAATAAACTGAAGGTCTTTTATCAAAAGAGTTTTGGAGTGGAGCTGGAAAAGGGGAAAGGCTGTCGAAGAAGCATGTGTCTGGACACACACAAGGGGTGAACACCAAAAGCACACAGCAGCATGTCAGAACATTTTAAAGATGACAGGACTGACACGATCTGAGCTAGTCTGGGTGACATTTGAGAACGCAAGAGGCTAGTGTGTGTGTGTGTGTGTGTGTGTGTGTGTGTGTGTGTGTGTGTGTGTGTTAGACAGAGTGGTACTATGGCTCTGTGTTTTATGCATAAACCCACTCAACATTTCCCACAAAGCAAAGGGCTCTACCAGAACAGGCCCCACCCCCAGCGTAAAAAAAACCCATCTGTCACTCATTACTGGCCCCTCCCCCTCTCCCTCAGGCCAAGGCTCCAGAAACAGCTCTTGACCTTTGACCCAAAACAAAGGTCTCCACTTTACGCTTTCCACATGTTTTTTGTGAGAGAAGCGTACTATGTCTTGTTCTACCACTTTAACCAAAATTGTCCCGTTTTGCATCAGCGGGTTTGATTCTTTTGTTTCCTATTTCCACGTTCAGTATAGGAAAGCTTACTCACTCCAGTTACCCAGAAAAAAAAACATAACGTTTACCCACATACAAGTTACAAACCGCGTAAGATCAACGATAACAATGACACGTTTAAGGTGCATACAGCTATACTACAGCTCTTATTGCTTTTCCATTATAAGACCCCATGTCATGGTTGTGCTTAATACTTGCTTTCAACACATGGTTTCTAAACCACTTCTTACTTCCACTGCCTTCTTTCCACCTGTCTCTCTGCTCAGTCCACACTTTCATTGGTTTTTACTGTGTCTCCTGATTGTCCTTCATAACTGTGACTGTCTGTGACTATCACTCTCTCTCTGTTTCTCTCTCTCTCTCTCTCTCTCTCCCTTTATGTTTTCCCCTTCCTCTGTGCCTGATCAATAGCAGACACATTAGCACTTAAAGGATGTAAAGGATGTGGTGATCCTGTATCGATTAGTAACCCAAGACAAGGCCACACAACTTCACAACACATAGGCTTTGTCTCGTAGTTACACAGCCCCCTTCACCCAGTCACTTTTTTCTCACCCTCTCTCTCCACACACACACAAACACACACACACACACTCACACACATACACACACTGTTGAGTTGTTGGAGGCACTTTAGGGACCCATCTTTCACTCTAAAAACCTCCTTTCAGAGGGCGCCGGATTGAGGAGATGAAAATGATAGACAGCAATAAAAAACGGCCATAAAAATCATGCGCCATCATCATATATAGGATTAGTGAAGGGATGAAATGGGCTTTGTGCCCACTGAGGACTTAAACCTTCCACTTTACACAATCTCGCTCTCTTTCACCAAGCGCTCGGTACAACTCAGAACACTGTTTACAGTTGCGGTGCATCCACTGAACCCAGCGTTTGATGCCGAGTTTTGTTTTTCCACGCTGCAAGTGCCGTTTTCTTCTGTTTTCGCAAAGCCTTCTCTGTTTTCCTTTACTCAGAGGGGCCTGCCAATCTGAGCTGGCAGACCTGCTTATCAAGCCATTCATCAGTACAGGCCCACATCACAACCCCTGAGTCTAAATCCAAGCTGAAAAATCTCCTGTCATCATCTCTGTCAAGGCCAAGAGAGAGGGAAAGAGGGAGAGAGAGTCACTAATGGCAGCATTCCATGTAAAATAATGCTTTTATGTGATGTTTCAGCATACTTATTAAAATAATTAGACATTTATTAACATTTATTTGAAGAATCAGACTTCAAGTGTGATTAAGCTGTAAATGAAACTTGCAGACCCACATGCAGAATGACACTGCAGCAAACCTCTTGTCCTTTCAGACCACGGAGAGTGAGGAATACTGTTAGACTACAGCGACACCTAACGACGGAACAAACACATACACAATATGAACAAAAGTATTGGGACGTCTGACCATTACACCGAAAGGGACTTTAATAACGTTGCATTTAATATGGAGTTGCCCTCCTTGCAGCTTCCATCCTTCTTCGAGGGCTTTCCACAAATATTTGGAGAGCTTCTGTGGAAAGTGCCCATTTATTCTGTAGCGCATGTATGTGGACA
Organism: Clupeocharax schoutedeni; assembly: GCA_037974565.1. Lineage (NCBI taxonomy): Eukaryota > Metazoa > Chordata > Actinopteri > Characiformes > Alestidae > Clupeocharax > Clupeocharax schoutedeni. The sequence goes on from JBBPDH010000136.1 coordinate 5,406,030, forward strand.
GGCACTGTTGTTGAACGAGTAGGCCTGGCTCGCAATCTCTCTGTTCTAGTCAATCCCAAAGGTGTTGGATGGGGTTGAGTTCAGGGCTCTCTGTGGGCCAGCCAAATTATTCAGCCATGACTTTACGGACCCTGATTTGTGCACTGGGGCCCAGTCATGCTGGAATAGAAAAGGTTCTTCTCTAAAATGTGTCCCCATAGTTGGACATAGCATGGCGTTGTCTAAATTGTCTTGGCTGAAATATTAGGATTGTCCTTCTCTAGATGTAAGGTGCCATCTGAATTCAATAATTAAGAGGTGTCCCAATACAATATAATTGACTATATTTTGTCAATATAGTGTATGTTGACAAGTACGCACTTGCACAAGGCCTCTTAGTAAAGGTTTGGCTCACGTGTGCTTTTATGAAAGTAATAAATTCATAAATTGCCTAGCTGACGTGAATTTAATTTTACTCAGTGACTGAAATAATGGCTGTGCAGCGAACACTGGAACCAGCTCTCATTATCATTAAATCTATTACTTTTCACGCAGAAAAAGCAAGTAAAACCAGCTCCCTAAAGGCCGTTATAACGTGAATATAGCTGCTTATTCCATTAGACTAAAAAAAAGAGGTTTTCTGAGACAGAGCCATAAACCTGAAGCTCTTTAATGTTTCATCGCTTCGCTGTTGTTTTCCCCCCCGCCACTGCGCGGCGCTCGCGTTTCTCATGCAAGGATTCGACGCGTTACTATTGGCGCCTTACTGCACTAACGTTTTCTAAGAACAGCGAATTAACAGCGGACCTTCAGGAGATCTGTTCTGATTGGCTCAGATCGACCTGTCAATCAGGCCGGCGAGGGTCCAGAGCAGCAGTGGGTGCTCAGTTGGTGAAATGGAGAGGCGCGATGAGGAGCTCCTCCTGAACACACTCACACTCAGACACCAGTCATTATAAAACCAACCAATAATCCTACCGCCTTTATTATTCACAACCACAGAAAAATCATATTAATTTTAAATAACAAAGTAATAATTACATATCTGCGTGTATGTGTTAACTCACACATTTACACCCACATATAGGCCTAATTACTATTGTATTAATTCATGTATTATTACAAATAATTACTATTATAATTCCTAGTAATAATTATTACTATTAAATAATAATATGCATTTTTGTATTATATATTTGTTCCTGTTTATATATACATCCGCCTGTATTTATATATACATATTAATATTATGAAAATACATAAATGTAAACATTCGTTTATTATTATATTACAGGTTATGATTGGTGATAATAACTGCACGTATTCCATATTTATTCATTACTTTTTTTTTATTACCTAATATATAGATATATAGAAACCCCCCCCTCCCCCCCCCCAAAAAAAAGAGTATATCCTGGACTAAATTACATTAGTTTCGTGTTTATACATTTTTTTCTCTATTATTTTATATACTCAATATTTAGATAATGTATATACCAAAAATATATATAAGCAAAAGAACAGAATGCAAATGTAATATCTATTAGAATATCTATGTACTGTGAAGTGGTTTATGAATGAATGTCTTAAGTGACAGAAGGCAAATGAGGTACAGTGAGGTGGAGAGGAGGGTGAGATACTGCGACCTCACAGTGACTTTATAGTCAGAGTCAGGTGGATACAAGTAGAGAGGCGGGTGAGATACAGTGAGGGAGGATTCAGTTATAATAACCAGTTAGAACTGTTCTGAGAATAAAGGTCCTCTCGAGTCTCTCATCTCTGATGATTCTGGTGTCTCTGGTCCTGCGGAGACAGTAGAGCTGACATATGGGGCAGCTCTCTTTAGTCGAAATGCTGTGTACATGTGATGTTCTGAAGCAGGAAACTTTCTAGAGTTAAAAGTCATACAGGATCACCAGAGAGATCCGAAACTGCCTCAGCGGCCTCAGAAGCGGTCTTGTTTTTTTTAGACTTGGCTTCAATACCTCATACGGCATTTAATCAAAGAGGTCTAAATTGTGTTAAAGTAATTTTGCAGCTGCCATTACGTTATTTATATAACAACAACAACAACAACAACAACAACAACAACAACAATAATAATAATAATAGTTATCATAACAACAACAACAACAAAATAATAATTACAACAACTATTATTATTATTATTATTATTATTATTATTATTATTAGTAGTAGTAGTAGTAGTAGTAATAGTATAATTATTACAAGCAAGGCACACTTCTACAGCCTATCCAGAGTGGGATACTAATGAACCCCCATATTCACATTCGACGCTTCATTACTTCATCGCGGTTTGACCAATCACGAACAGGTAATGTCTCTCTCTCCGCCTTTCCCTCGTTCTCTCTCCGCCCCCATTATCGATCTCTCTCTCCGCCCCTCTCTCTCTTTATCTCTCTCTCTGTTCCCCTTTCTCTCACCCCCTCCCCCTCCCTCTCGCCTCCTCTCCCCCTCTCTCCGCCTCTCTCTCCCTCTCTTCCTCTCTCTCCGCCCCCCTCTCCCTCTCCGCAGAGTTCTTTGTAACGTTACGCTCCTTTCTCTTTTTTCTCTATGGTTATTTTTACCTGGTATGTAGAATAACAGGGAAACTATAGACTGACACTATATCTGCAGCTGAGATAATATCCTGTATTTTCAGTAATACTGGGAACTGAGAGTGTCACATCATGTAAAATATCTGTAAACTGGGAAACATCTGTATCCTCTTGATCTACCTGCTGAACTGAATGCAGTCACAGATGGTGCTTCTCCAGAAGGTGGCGGAAGAGAGCCATTTATTAGATTCCACGATGTTTTACTGCACACTTTTTTGTTTTACTAACACAAGGGGTTTAGACACGAGGGGATGTACATGGTTAGCATTATATATAAAACAATAACAACAATAACGATAATAATATACTATTACAGTTTAATTTGCTAATTCACGCCATGTCCACACCAGTTTCTTACTCGCTTAATAATTAAAATTTAAAAAATCATAAAAATAACAACAACAACAATTAGAATAGTAATAAATACGCACAACATGTTTCATATTTATAGGGGCCCCAACATGTAACGCCCTTTCTCCTTACATGGACTAATAATGATAATGGACATTCATTAAATCACAATTCTAATTTGACAACCACTGGGGACGGCTTGGACACCGTTTTGGAAATACACCTCACAGGGTCTAACAACCCAGGTGCTGCACATCTGAGTGATTTTCCTTCTTTACCACACCCATCTAAGTAATATTATGTTGATGAACTGGTGTGTGTTGGGTCCAGTGAAAACATACAAATATGCAGCACAGTGTAAACTACGGTTAGTTGTAAGAACATCCTCCGTCCAGCAGGTGTCGCCACGGCCGAATAGAATGAACAGTTAGATGCGAATAAGAAAATTACAGGACTAGTCTGATTTAACATGCTGAGTAACTGGCAACCTGTCTGTTAACCACACATCAAAGTATGATTTAAAAAAAAACACTGACATTTTCATGAAAACCTTTGTTCGGTTAGTTGTAGATGCAACCATTGCTGACATTAGCATTCTAATATAAAGTGTCCCCTTTTAGCCACATGTGAATCCAGCACAGCATTTAGTGAACAGTGTGAAATTCTTTCTCTGTGTTTAACCCATTCACCAAATGAAGCAGTGCGAAGCCAGCAACACAGTGGTTTTAGTAACAGTGCTGAGATTCAAACCCACAACCTTTTGATCACAGAGCCAGCTCACTAACCCCTAGTCCACCAACTACAACCCTTTTTTTCTGTTACTGTAGCAAAGAGGACATATTGGATCTGTAGGTGTTTATAAACACCTTTGGACAGTGGGGTTTATAACAGTTTGTTGTCAGAAAATGAACTTATTTTGTAGAACACTGATATGGTGGTTTTTCTTTGTGACATATATAGCAGGGCAACTGTTTTTGTTATTTTGTTAATTTAGTTCATGTTTTTTATGTTGTAATCAAACCAGTTCAGTTTGTTAGTTTGTAAGTAGCTTTCCAGATGTGTAGCATAACCCAACCTATAACTCCCTATTCTTTGTAGGCTATCCTTTCTCTAAAAAACTATTCAGTTTAACTGTACATTCTGTCAGTAATTCAAGAAATTGCCATTTTCTTTTCATTTTGTTACATTTTTACAGAGGCATCTTGATTTTATTTCATAATTAACACAAATATTAAAAATTCCGACTATTTGTACAGTACCTTTCCCAGCAGTGAAGCTGCTATGACAATTAGGAGGGAAGGGGAAAAGGGAGAAGTGAGCTTTATGGTTTCAGATGAGTCTTGAAGTGGGAGAAGGAAGACTGGCTGGTGGAGTTTCACAGCACTGAATGTCTCTGTTCCCAAAGAATGCTGGCCTGTTTTTTTTAGAGGCAGCAGTAGAGCAGTACTGGTGGGTCTGAGAGTGCAAGAGGTAAGGTATAGGGTGAGGCTGTGTAGTGCTTTAAATAGGAGAAGTTTATAGTAGTATATATACTAGTTTATATACTATAAACAACTATAATTGCTGTAAAACAGAAGTATGTGTGTGATGCCTACAGAGTGCTTTGTATAAGTATGATCACTAACAGCTTTTTTATGAAGCCCAGTTGAAAAGGGAATGGCAGTGAACAGGGGCATGAACGCAAAGAAAGCATGATCGAGGGTTTCACATCTTTTAGAACAAGTATGGATCAGTTACAGGCAGTTGTTCAGATGATGAAAAGGACTTTTATGGTGTGACCTGATATAGGGTTCAAAAGAGAGTATAATATCACACACATGCACACACACATAATATACTGACAAATTACATTGTTCAAATGCAAATGGATTAAGCTGTCCATAGTTTAATGCAAGATCAAAGGACAGAAGCCACATAAACCATGGCTGCAGACAGAAAGAAGGGAATAAGTCTCATTTTAACCCAGTATTTTGGGTCATTGGGTCATTCTTGGTATTTGGTGCCTTTTGCACTTTTACATGATGTCAGTCAACAATTGGTGTGGTATTTACCTGACCCTTTTCCAACATCTCTTCCATACATGAATGGTTTGGATTAGATATTTTGAACCTTGAATTATGTTTACACATCAGAAAAGTGGGGGGGGGGATCGGTTTACAGTTATATGAGTTAAATAGTAAATGCTGTATCATAATTTATATTGATTCATTTCTGTGATGTTTTTACTGTATATGCCCCAGTCTTTCAGGTATTCAGGTACTGTAAACCCCCGCAAAGTCACTGTTTAGAGTTCACAGCTTCAGTCATTTGCGGTTTTTTCTTAGAAGCTACTAATAACACGGGTCAACAGGTCAAAATCATCAGAGATAAGCATATAATAATCATATGCTGAGTGTTTTTGAAGAAACAGTGGAAATTGACTGACACTGATCATTATATCTATGCCACAGTGTTTCAAGCCTGTCTGACTTCACACTGGAAATCTATTGGAAATCTATTATTACTCATAATTCAAAAAGTTCACGTGACTGAAAAAACTGAAAGCAAATCTGTAATCAGGTGAAAAACTGGTTTAGAAAAGTGTGTTGTGGTTTCCGATGATTACAAAAATTTTTTTTGTTGACCTGTGTAATTGTTTGCAGAAAACCCTGTTAATTTGCTGAAACTGCAGCATTCGCCCAAAAAATATTGCTTTTTTGTGGCAATATATAATAATTCATGCATTTTTGCGCAACATTAATAAAAAAATATATAATTTACAATTTTTTTAACTGTCATGTCTAGGGTCAGCGCCCGCTAAAGGCCCCTCATTCTGTATTGGTTAAAGGGGACTTTTGTTTTGACATTTATGTTTACCCCGGCCGGTGAATATTCACAGCTGGCAAGTGGTTTAGTTTCAGTGAGCCTGTAGTTTTTCGTGTTTCACTTCTGTTGGTATTTAAGAGCCTTAATTTTGTGTACTGGTGTCGTCCACCATGATTACCTACTCATTTGTTACCATTTGCACATTCTGGTTTGTTTAGGCCCTTGGGCCTTTTTGGTTTTCACTGTCGAAATAAAGAATGAGGAAGGAAACCCGTATTCCTCGCCTGACTAGATTTGACAGTAACATAAATATTAATGTAAATTAAATTTCCATATGAATTATATATTTTTGGGTACTGTGGAGAGAACACCGTACCAAAAACTTCAGCACTGTCTAACACAAAGTTTAGTAAGACAAAATTAGTAAGAGGAAATGAAAGATGAAAACAGACAAATGGAACAGGATACAGAGAAACAGGAGGCAATTCCAGTACTGTATACTATTCACTTGTTTGCAAGGAGAATTTACAGGCACAACTAAAACCACAATGAAAATTAAGTTGTTACTCAGATGATAACAGTTACGGCATTTAGCATTTTAGTACTATTGTGCCAGATCTGTTATAAAATATACTGCTCAAAAAATAAAGGGAAAACTTAAACGACACAATGTAACTTCAAGTCAGTCACACGTCTATGAAATCAAATTGTCCACTTAGGAGGCAACATTGACTGTAACTGAGAGAGTGTAGACTGTAAATCAGTGTTGCCTCCTAAGTGGAAAGTTTGATTTCACAGACGTGTGACTGACTTGAAGTTACATTGTGTCGTTTAAGTGTTCCCTTTAATTTTTTTAGCAGCATATATAACTGAATTAAAATTCACTTATCTATACCATTATCCATACATCATTCATTCATGTAGTTGCTTATAAAGATACCTCATTATTGTGGCTCAATAACAAAATGTCCATTCACTGAAAAATATATGCATCTTTATGGTGACATTGCTCTTGAACTATTTCCTGTTTTCACTGTCCTCAAAGTCCTTGAGATAAACTCCTTTCTCCTCCTTTCTCAGTTAAGAACCTCAGATAAGAACTTCATGAATGTCCCGTTGGTTACTTTCACTTCAACTTTTCCACTGAAACTACACACCAAAGTCATAGGCCATTCATTCCTTGCTGTCTGACTAGCTTTCAACAGCTCTAGGTCACATGATTAAATGTTGGTATTGCCTTTTACCTTTTACAACGAACTTGCAGGGTATGAAGGTACTGTGGTTTCTCAGTAGAACCAAAACTGGATTGCCAAGTTCTTTAATTGGCATCACAACTGTTTTTACAGGTTTTTTCCTGTTAAGAGTGAAACTTGAATGACTTCTGTGAATACAACATTGCTTGATGAGGCAGCTGGTAGCTGCAATCAGAAAGTCCGGGTTCGATTCCCAAGGCCGTTAGGCACCGCTGAGGTACCCTGAGCAAGGTACCGTCCCCACACACTGCTCCCCAGGCGCCGTGTTCCTGGCTGCCCCCTGCTTCACTTGGTGAATGGGTTCAATGCAGAGGTTGGGTTTCGTGTTGTTCACACTGTGTGCAGTGGTGTGTTCACGTATGACAGAATTGTCACTTTCACATTGTTACCCAATGTAAAACATGAAATAAATAAAGCATTTGCATTCATTAAAACAGGTACAAGCGCCCTTATATTAATAATTGCTGATACTTCCACCACCAAATTTCTCAGTCCCATGGGTGGGAAATTTGCATGTTACAGCAGCAAAGAGGACAGAATAACGGAAGAAATTAGAAGCAGTATAACCTATAGATTAAAAGCTGTACAACCCAACAGTATCATATATATATATATATATAATGCATAAAAATAAGATGGTAGAGAATTAAAATACAATAACAATAGTGCAACAGAAAAAAAAACTAAAAGATATCATTTATGAAAGTGACTTAGTGTTCATGCCATAAAAATAAGATGAATGCAATAAAAGGAGATAAAATGAAATAAAACCAGACATGCCACTCCTTTGAATGTCTCCTTTAATGAGACATATTTTCAAACTGAATTTCAATACAAGTCTTGGTGTGTCAGTCTTGCTGATTTCACGGCAGGTGAAGATGGGACACACTTACTTCCCTCTGCTGTGCTTTGAAGAAGGGTTGGATGCTTTTGACAACAGGATGCAGGGCGGTATTGTGGTTGAAGCTGTCATTCTTGTTACATTTCAATATAGCTTTACAGTAGCAGATGAGATGTGAAGCTGATGCACAACACTTAAGTCACTTAATATCCCTCCAGTGTCAGCACCTTTAGCTGGACTTTCCTGACTTCGATAGTCTTACATCTGAGTCCTTTCTGAGTAGTTGTGGCTTGTTGTGATTGGGGCAGTGTATGGCTGGATCATCTTTGGAGGTGTTGCTTGTTTTTTGGATCTACAACCAAAGATACATCAGTTCTTCAAACTCTGCTATAGATATGGACTTTTCTTTGTTTGACTAATGTACACTCTGCTGTGGCTCCATACAAGTCCTATAATGTTACATTCTCTGAAATTCATCATGATTCATTACAGAATGTCCAGTTTATTAGGTGCGCTTGCCTTACAGCTACACTCACTGGGCATTTTGCCAGTTACACATACCTTATAGGGGACACATATGCAAAACTCATTTTTTGCATCCTTTTGTATTTCCATTTGTGTATCTACTGCTCCTATTAACACTCCAAGTCAATTGAAAGATTTTGGTGTCAGGAATCATATGCTTCTATGAGCCATTTGGACAGCTGAACCTTGTAAATTAGATGGGTTGAAGATCCGCCATTTTTGTCTCTGCATGCATAAGACGCCGAGCGCTGGGGGTACAGGTAAAGGCAAGTCACACATGAAGTCTTGTGTTCATCTTGCTCTGGGTCCGACTCGGGTCGAACATATAGGGCTGGATAGCGCCTCTGTTTTCTGCCTTTTTCACGTGTGGTAAACGCGCGGCTCAAGAATGGAATGGGTGGGGCGTGGCCAGCAACAGCTTATTTGCATAAAAGTGACAGAGCCCGTTCACGGTTCATTTTAAAAGGGACTGAAAGTGTCAAGAATAAAGCTGGTGAGATCACATTACGTGAGAGTGATTTTGTGCAACGAAATTAATGAACATGTTTTGAATAGCCCATAGACCTATTATAACTCGTTTAAAAAGAGATATATCACCTTTAATGGTGCACTTTGCTATTCTACAATGCACATTTTTACAGAATGTGCAAACCTGTGCCAAAATATGCTTTATTTCATATTATATTGTCATGCAATATAATCCTCGGGGAGCAACTACTTTCTGTCCCTAGAACTCGCCTTGTTTCTATGGGTGGGAGATCCTTTTCTGTCACGGCCCCAAAGCTTTGGAATGCATTGCCTTTGGGTCTTCGTTCGATCACCACACTGCAAGAGTTTAAGTCTAAACTCAATTCTTACCTGTTTGAACAATGTTATCGTTCATAATTATACTGTAAACTCTGTTATACTGCTGTACTAGATGCATGTAGTTTGAATGTTTGTATTTCTGTGTGGTGTGCTACGGCTACCACTTGTCATCGGACCAGGTAAATGCCTTATGTCCAATTGTTGTGTGAACTGTTGCTATTATTATTGATGGATTGTTAATGTTATTGTTCAGCGTCCTTGAGCTTGGGAAAGGTGCTATACAAATTAAACTTATTATTATTATCATGGAAAAAGTATATCTATGTTGCACCCTTTTTCAAGTAGCAGCAGAAGACACTGATCATTTTTTGGCCCAGCTGGTGACAGTCTAATATTCACATCACCTTTTCTAGGTGTTTTATGAGAATTTATTTTTATGGGAACATATACTTCTGATGTATGTATATGTTTATTTACACACATAAGGTCCTTTGATTCTGTACTTATGAACAAAAGGGTTTATTTATGAGCATAAGCACAAATGAATAACAGTACTACTTTGTTGCAAAGCCATTGTTGACAATAACAAATTTGTGAAATCTATGTTTTGAAGCAATTAACTTTTTGCAGCATTGTTAATTTTTGACACATTCTTCTTGGCAAATTAGGAGTCAGGAGACAGGCTAGGCCAGGAGACAGGCTAGGCCATGCAAGCCCTTTCAATTTCTTAATAACAATTTGGAGTTATTTTGGCTATGTTTTATGGTTGTCATCTTGTTGACACATACAACTTTCCCTCTTTGATATTTAATATATAGCATTGTATATATCCTGGTACTTTGCTCTTTGCCATCCTGGTTGTATGTTTTATTAATCAAAAAAAGAAACTTTTACACCAAAGAAAATTAAAGAATATGATTTTCTCTGTTGCTTTTATTATATTACATTCACAGTATGAACATTATATACCGTATTTAATAGGTTATATTTTATTATAGTGAACAAATCATGATTCTACTGTAGAAGAATGTCTCTGTATGATTTCATTTGGACCAGAAATGTCAACCACAAACATGCAGTTAATGGAGTGGGAAGAAGAGCTTTGGAGGGCCTAGTGCTAAGATAAATCATATCTCAGTGCAAACCAAAATAGTTGAGATTTGTACTTGAAGACAAAACAAATAAAAACATTTGAGGTTTTAGAGATATGGTTCAATATTCCTGAATTAATCTATTTGTATGAGAAGGGTTTCTCTTCACTGGCTCCATAATACAGACAGCTGTCTGACCTCACAAACATACAAGGAGCTTTTGAGAAGTTTACAAGAATTGCTTATTATGCAGCTTTAAAATGCTGACTACATGTGTTGTATACAGTGCTGTGAAAAAGTATTTGTACCCTTTCTGATTTCTAATGGTTTTGCCACTTAAAGTTTGTCACACTTAAATGTTTCAGATTGTCTAACAAATTTAAATATTAAACAAAGATAACCCAAGTGAACACAAAATGTGTTTTTAAGATGTTGACTTTATTTATTAAGAAAACTATCCACACCTAAATGACCCTATGTCAAAAGGCAATTGCCCCTTAAACATAATAACTGGTTTCTCTCGCACTGCGTCAGGGCTGTCACTGGCCATCGGGCATTTGCCCGGTGGGCCGGTGGTAAATATAGGCCGGGATGTAATTTTGGACTGGCGCGGAATCCCGTCAGCCCCGAACACGACAGCCTATACATTTGAAAGCAACTATATTAAAGTCGCTGTTGGTGTAATTGTCAGGCGTCCCAATACTTTTGTCCATGTGGTGTAGAAACACCCGATAACTTAAGCAGTGCCCCTCTGTGGTCTTCAGAGCAGTGAACCGGGTTAGTAGGTCAGACTGAGGAGGGAGTTTCCGGATGTTACATCAGAATTTCTGCGGTCATGTTTTGTTCCCTCGCGTGTTTGAATGCAATTCATGAATGTCTGTTGTGTTTTATATTTTCATAAAACACAACTAGAGCTTCCTATTATGCTTATTAAAAAATAAAAGTAGAACTCTTAAGAGTCGAGCAATGTACTGTCACCACACGACCATGTGATTGGCTCTAAAAAGGAAAGAGGCAGCATAAGGACCAATCAGAGCTTGTCGCGATGGGAGTCGCGTGCCCAGGGCGATTATGCAAATGAGCACTGGTCTCCTCCTCGCGGTGCGAGAGATTTTGGGACTTTTAGTGTTAGGTATTTGAAAGCAAAAGTATTTGGGTTCGCGGATAAACACAGGTAGTGTTAGAACAAACGATATTTCTGTCTGGTTCTGCGAGCTCTGTGTGAAATCCAGTGTTGGTGGTATGTCAGAGTCAGGAAGTCCCCAGAAGCCGGGTGCAGCGTGTTAGTGTGAATGTTTGAGCCGGGCCGGGCTGGGCTGGTCTCTTTGTCTGACAGGAGAGGCAGCGGCGTGTTCTTTTGTTTGGGGATCTTTCTTTGTTTAACAGCTTAAAAAAGAAGATCGTGCGTTTTTCGGGGGAACGCTGACCTAAAGTGATTTAATTTATTATTTGAAACATGCAATACATGAAGAAATATTTCACAGAAGGTTTGATTCAGTTCACCATCCTACTTAGTTTGATAGGAGTCCGCGTGGACGTCGATTCCTACTTTAACGGCTACGTATCGCCACTCTTGATCGAGGCTGAGGGAGGCCCGAGCTCGGCTTTCATACAGACCCCACTTCACCACTATCGGGACACGGCAGAAGGGTATCAAGTGCACCCCAAATGCCCCGAGTTGGACCACTATTTGGCGAGCCGAAGGCTGCTGAATGAAGTTCGGGCTCTGGGCTCTCCGGCCCGGTTCCCCACTCGCCTCAGCGCCTGGCTGGTGCAGCTCGTGCCCGATGGCACAGAGGGAGACCACTCACAGCAGATCCACGGAGACCCGGGCCAAGAAGAGCCCACTAGCTTCCAAAACCTTGGACATGAAACTGACGATGATAACCTCGTGAGTTAACCCTACCCAACTTCCCTAAGCTAACCAACCTAGCAGATAGCATGCACCACTTTCTTAGCCAGGTTGATTTAAATTCAGACGAGCTAGCTTTGATAGACAGTTTAAAATGAACGTATAACAATTCACCCAATTAGTTGACCACTATGTAATACAACATTTTTACGCAAAGGAGCCTAAGTCAAAAGTGAAAGGACTGTTGGCACGTTGCTAGATGCTAATGCTAAGTAACTGTCTACAGTTGGCTAAGCAAAATAAAAGTTACATAAACTGTAATGTGTGGTAGAAACATAGCTTAAGGTATTTGTTGTTCACCTGATAGGTGGTAAACTTCAGTAATCTTTTTGTTATCCTGAATCTTTGTCATCGTTTGAGGACAAAGCCAGACATTGTGTGCAGTTTTAGAGCAGCCACCTGTTATTTTGTCTGTTCCTATGACAACAAAGGCAGGTAGCAAGTCTAAACTGACCAGAAATCTTGACCACTCTAGGGATGGGTTGATGCTACTCAGACTGCAAATATGGCCTTAAGAATCAGAATACTTTATTGATCCCAGAGGAAATTGCCTATTTTAGTTCCCAGAGACAAGAACAATATAAAATATAAAATCTAATACAGGAGAAAAATGAACTCTCATTCTGTGCAGCCTCCCCGTTTTCCTTAATTTATCACAAATCAGAATACAAAAACTTTTGAACCCACAGAAATTTGCTAATGTTGAGTGCAAAGACACACTGAGACAAGAACAATATAAAGTCTAAATACGTCCAATAATAGAATCTATTAAATCTCTTCAAAAAAATACACTATGCTGCTTACACAGATGCTGGTTATAAATAGACCTACTATAGATAAGTGACTCCTTGTTAAAATATGACTTTGTGTGCAAAGTTCTGTTTCACAGTAATCTGCAAAGCAAGATTAATTCCAAAACTGTCTAAGAGGCATTTTAGTGTCCACCTCTATGCTTTTATATCTGAACAAGTACATTATTCATTGCTCTTGGAAGTCTTCAAACTAGATCTACATGTTCGCCACAAGCTCTTGCATAACAGTCCGTTATTCCTAAGGCAGACAGTTAATGTGATGGTGTCTCATCAGGTTTTCTGCTGGTTAGGTCAAGTCCGAACAGAGCTGAGCCTAGTCACTGTATTTCAGTCCTGCAACTCCCGGAGGCCAAAAACTGAAATAATATGCATTTTCCCTCTTTCTCAAGTACGATTCCCTAGCTAGGAACTCCTGAATTAGCAGAAGTGTCACCCCCAGGCTGGCTCTAAGTTTGCAGGTGAAACGAAACCATTTGTGTTTTGTACTATTTTACATTTGCGGTGTAGGACCAAAACAATCTTGTCCGTTGCAGTGAGCTTTGATTGCGGCTTTAAAGCAATAGGGAAATATTCCATAGGCGTGTGGACTTGCTTGTGCTGGAATTTTTTTGCACTGGTAGCCAGTATGAAAGCTTCCACACTCACCACAGGCTTGGTGGCTCTGCTGCACCTGTCAGGCATCTGTTAGCACCCACACCCCCACAGGGTTAGTGAAGACACTTGTAATGTGAACATGACCTTGGGAGATCTTAGAGAGGGAACGTATGCACACATACAGATAGTGTGTTCTAAGGCGGCTAAAACGAGTGTGTAAAGGACGTGGCTTTAGTAATATACTATAGCTACCTCAGTAATTTGAGTAGAAGTTGTAGGGATGTGCCATTGTTGTAGGCTGATGCTGATAAAATGCAAATAATTTAGCACAGTAGCCAAGTCTCCCCCAAATGTGTTTCATTTCAAGAGTACAAGAAGCACAGAATCAGATATTATTTGAAATATCGGTAAAATCAAAATCTAAGAGACGTTATTTTAAACTTTATCCAGCACATTGTCAAAATTCGATCTCGTGTCTCTCTCAAAAATTACTTAGCCATCACTTAAATACAGAAAATGTGTCGGAACACAAATTTGCAGTTAAGTTCATCCATCATCTATCAGCAAATAGGCTAAGTTTATTGGGTGCTATTCTTACTATAGTATTTTTGGTCACTAATAAAATCTGCCAAACATTGAAATTGAAAGATTTTAAGCTGTCCAGGTGCTTTCACCTGCAGAGGAAAATGAGATTAAGCAAAAAAGGAGTAAGGAATGACATGCAAATGGAAAAGTAAATATAAATGAATTCCCTTTTCAATATATATTTTTTTTTGTTTTTGAAAGAAGTCAGTTAATGTGCTTAAGATCAACCAACTAGATGTTGCACAGCACCTCCATCAAGGCCCAATTCAGCCTTAGAATGATTGAAACAGTGGTTTCTGTCTATTTACCACCCTTACATTATTTTCTGAGCAGATAGAGAGCAACAAATCACCACCTATACCCTATACACTTATATTCCCAGTATAAGGAATAAACAGGAAGTCACCCTAATTAATTACTAAATTGTGGTTTAGTAATTGTGAAATCAGCGCTGCATTACATTTTCAGGCTTTTAGAGAAATTAAAGTTGCAAGCAACTCCCAACAGACGACTTATTAGAAAACATTTAAATTTATGATTTCTGAAAAAAGTTCATCAAAAAGTGTTAATTATATGGCAACTCTTTGGATTCTATCCAGATTTTTAGAGTTGGTGTTTCATACAAGTCTTTCTTTCTGCTTTTCTAGGAGGCCTGTTTAAGCCAAGCAGAAGAGGAAGGTGTCAAAGACGAGGAGGAAGAGATCAGCCTTGATCCACCCAACCAGCTTCCTCACAGCTCAACACTAGAGCAAGAGGTAGGCCAAACAGTTTGGTTTTTATTATAAATACAAATCTACAAAAACAAGTCTTGCACTTTAATATGATTTATGTATAAATTGTCTTTTTCAGAGTTTTTTTAGTAGCAGTGTTCTGCCTTCTCCTATATCTGGGCTTGAGCTCCAACCTCACTGGCAAGACTTCCTGTCAGATTTTGATGTGAGTAACTTTATGCGTTTTTTTTATCTTGCAGTAGTTTAGTGGTACACAACTCCAGGCATTGAAAGCCCAGTGTCAAACACATTTTAGAAATTCCACTACTGAAACACTCTCGTTAAACATGGCAATGAATAGACCGCAGTTGACCCGGGTGTGTTTGGGCAAGTAAACTTCCAGGACGAGAGTTGTGCACCCCTGGTGTAGAGTGAGGTCAAAGGTAATGAACACATTATAGTACAGAAAGGTACCATTTATAAATGTATTTTATTTTTACATTTACATGTTTTATTAAATATGAGGCTGTCCAAAGTAGCTGGCCCAAATAGATAAAACCTATGAACTTCAACAGAATCCTGCTTCTGGAGATATTGGGCTGTGCAGCATTTATGTGCTAGTCCTAGGCTAACACACCTTATCCAGCTAATCAAGGTCTTAAGTAACGTATGGCAATTACACCACCAAGGTTTATGTTGGTGAAATAAATGCTAGGGCTGGGCAGCCCTGGTCTAAAACAAGGAGTTTTGCAGTCAGTTTCTCATCAAGTTTAACAGTATTCTTATAAAGGACAAAGTCTTTCAGGAAATTTCAATGCTTTCCATTCACCGAAACACCCAATTATACTTAACTGATTTAACAACATTAAAGCATGACTCTGAAAACATGCCCGACTTTTTGTTGGTTGCGTTAAGAGATTTCTAAAAGTATACGAAGTATGTCCTCTATGAATCAGTTGTGATTAATCACATGGGTTTTAGTCTGGAGGCATTCTGACTCATCTTAAAGGGAGTACTTCAAGTCCTTCAGTATTTTTCCAAACCTTTTTTTTTTTTTTTTTTTAAGCTTGACCATGGTGTTTGTGTGCTTGTAAACATAGTAGTGTATTAGGAAATAAAATGTCATCTTGTTGGTCTCCTAAATGGTTGAACCAGCTCTGTAGGACACATCCTAGAATGGGACAGTTTATCATTGCATTAAGTCCTGGTCATGAGTAAAAGCTATTTCAAAATATTCATAGCAACAGCATGGAACAAATGTTTATTCTTGTTTGCTTCTGACTGGATGATGGAGAAATTGTGTGAAAACTGATGTACTTTTCTTGGGTTTTCTGCAGGATTTTGACTCGCTGATCCCACAGCACATAACAGATCTGGATGTGGATCTCCCAAATCCCATTAGCTACAATGCCAGTCTTCAAGATGCTATGGTAACAAGTGGTGGAGATTACAGACCAGGCCCACCTAGTGGTGAATCACAGTCCACACCTCACCAAAGTGCGTCACTTTTGTGCCTAGAATCAACTAATTCATCCCACTCAGACAATCCGCCAGGAG
This sequence comes from Clupeocharax schoutedeni, assembly GCA_037974565.1. Classification (NCBI taxonomy): domain Eukaryota; kingdom Metazoa; phylum Chordata; class Actinopteri; order Characiformes; family Alestidae; genus Clupeocharax; species Clupeocharax schoutedeni. The sequence goes on from JBBPDH010000136.1 coordinate 5,422,470, forward strand.
CAGCTGGTGTTCTACCACTGCCTCTGTTCTCCTTATCAGGGAACAGCTCTCAAAATGAAACCTCCCACTCAAGGGTGGGGGGCTATCTGGACGAGGCTGTGTTTGAACAGATAAATCTGTTGGGTCTGGAAGCCCTGGGAAGCATGGACCCTCAGCTGCTAAACAGAATGGAGGGCAACATGGATTCCCTGTGGCTGGAGGACTTTGACTCAGACTCTGGTCTGTCCCTGGAAAGCAGTTCCAGAAGCCCAGCCTCCACATCCACCTCATCGTCTTCTGATTCATTTTGCGAAGACGAGGGTGGAGCCACGGGATACAGCAGCGAAGTAGAGTCCCTCTATAATAAGGGTGGGGCCTGTGCTTCAGCATGCTATGACTGGCCGGCAATGGATCTCAATGAAAACATCTGGCATGACCACACCTACTCACTCCATTTGCCAGAAGACCACACCCCTCACAGTTGGGCCCCATGCCTCAAAGGTATTAAACAAGAAGTGCTAAGCGAGGATGAAAGTGAACCAGAGGAACTGAGTCGGGATGGACGACGTCTACAGGCCTTGGGGCTTCCCTTCACTGCTCCCCAAATTGTCAGCATGCCAGTGGAGGACTTCCTGGAGCTGCTGGAGGGCCGAGGCTTGTCCATGACTGAGGTCACACTACTGCGGGATGTGCGCAGACGGGGGAAGAACAAGTTAGCTGCTCAAAACTGCAGGAAACGAAAGTTGGATGCCATCTTGGGCCTGCAGGAGGAAGTGGAGGCTCTTGCGTCTCGGCGAGATGCCCTACTGCGTGAGAGATCTCGGACCGCCAAGGCACTGTCTGCTGCAGCTGAGAATTTTGACACTCTCTCACAGGACGTGCTGAGTCGGCTGCGGGATGAATTCGGGCAGCCCCTGAGCTCAGAGCGGTACACAATTCACTGTGGTCCAAATGGAAGGGTAGTGGTCCGACCTCGCGGACACACAAGAGCAACCACTACAGGGGGTAAGACTGTGAAGAGGAAGAAGGACAAAAAACCCTAAGAGACTAGTAATATTTCCAGTATGTATGTGTGTGTGTGTGTGTGTGTGTGTGTGTGTGTGTGTGTGTGTGTGTGTGTATAGACTATGTATATGTGTGTTTCCTGAAGGGCTACTTGGACTGTGTCTACTGAACTTTCCTGCAGTTAGCTGTCATGGGATGTTTCTGGATCATTCCTGTTATTCTTGGCTTCACAGGAGCTATTCTGGACTTCACAAAGACTGTTGGATATTTTACATTACAGCATCATAAACTGAAGTTTCTCTGCTGGAAAGAATGTAGCAAAAACACTGGACATGTATAGGAGTGTCTTGAGTTCTGGATTGGTCACTTTGGTTGCAAAACGAAATTAGTCAATTAGTATATTTCTTTGCAACTGCTGTAAAGAAGTTAGAGGCAGGTAGTCACTGGATGACTGCGCCTCAATACAAATTTCATATGCTTTGCTGTTGCTATTTTGAAAAGATATGATCTTGCAGTAGCCATAGTCAAGCATTAATTTAAACTCTGTGTGAATTAAACTTCTGCTGCACCTGATTTATTTTGTGAGTGAATCACAGCAGTTTCTGGCACGGGCACAAGGGTTCTGTGGAATTTTGTGCTGCTGTATTCACAAACCGATGACACAGTAGTCTACTGCAGGCAAAATCCTTGACATTGAAGGCAAAGCACTGTTTTGGTCTTGATGATGCCTCTTAATGTGCTGTACACAATGATGTGTACTTACCACTTTGCTAAGGCTCTGTTTGTATCTCCTTGTTTTGTTTAATTGAGTCTTTACATCCATACGACTGTTACTGCTTGACCATTTTTTTTCTGTTGATAATTCCACTTGTAACTATCTTTGTTTGATTTACAATGATCGGAACTTTGAAATCTACAGTTGGCCATTTGACTTATTGTTTATTTTTTGCGAGGGTGTGTTTTGTAACAGTTTTGGATTTTTCCTGCCACAACCAGTTGTTCTGCATACAAATCACTCTTCCAAAAAGGAGGTCTTCCATTTTTAAAAAACAGAATAAAGGAAGAAAGTTAAGTGTCCGGTTCTGGTTTCTAGTGGAGCATGTGTGTAACTCTTCACCTAATAAAGTTGAACATGACACAGGTACATTGAATGATCAGGATACAGAGTTCCTCCAGTCCATATTATAGGTTATTTACCAGTTTTTGTCTGATGATTGCTATGAATTTCCCTGCATTGGAGGGGTAATAAAAAATAGTCTAAATTCCATATTTTAATTTTCCCTCAAGAGTCCATAACCCAGGACCCCTGCAGGTGATGGCAGGTTGTTTCTTTAGTTTTGCACCGGAGCGTTGGATCTTTGAGATTAGTAATGGAAGCTTACACACCACAAATTGGCATCACACAACCAGTGTACTTGCTTGAACATGCTTAGACTGTATTGCATAGGCCTATGTCTCTTATTAAAAAGCTATAGAAGTACATCATAGAGTTAAAACAGCGATTGCATACTGAAGCATGCACTGCTATTGCACCTTAGTGTTCCAAACCGCAGGAGCTCGGCAAGGTATGAGGCAAGCACTTTTATACATGCATGATGCTCATTGTTGGGGTATATGTCCAAACACTATATGGACAAAAGTATTGAGATGCCTGACCATTAAACCAACAGTGACTTTAGAGGCCTTGCATTTAAATACATAGACTTTAATACAGAATTGGTCCCCTCTTTGAACCTATAACAGCTTCCACTCTTTTTGGAAGGTGTTCCACAAGATGGATTGTTTATGTGGGAAATTTGCAGGTATTCTCAAAAGTGCCTGATGGGGTTGCGGTCAGGACTCTGTGCTGGCCAGTCAAATTCTTTCACACCGAATTCATGCGGTCATGTCTTTATGGACCTTGTTTGTGAGCTGGAGTAGTCTCATTCTGGAATGAACTGTTCACAAAGTTGGAAAAACATGATGTCCAAAATGTCTTATTGGAAGTAAGGAACCACACTTGAATTCGGTGATTAAGTGGCATGTTCCAATACTTTTCTTCCTATAGTGTATTTAGAATAAAAAGGCGCACATTCTGTGTTTTAAACCGAAAGGGCCGCCCCTTTTGGCTCTGGGCCGGAGTTCATTGGCTGGGTGTGATCACGTGGTACAGCAGGTTCGGAGCCGAGTCCACCCAGAGAGAGGGGGACGCTGTTGTCTGGCGCGTTGCCAGGGAGAAAGTCCCGAAGAAGAAGTCTGCTAGTTTTGCAGCCTCGTTTGTAGTCGTTTTTTAATCGAAGGCCAAAGTAAGTGATCGCTAAGAACGACGCGAAGATGGTAATTTGCGCTGTTCACTGGTTGTGTATCGTGGGCTGAGTGCGGGTCTGTGTTTAGCTGCTCTCGTATACGTGCCTTTTGTTCGCTTGCTTTTTTCGCGCGCACGCGGCGCGAGACCCTCCCGCTGTGTGTGATTTCCTGAGTTTGCTTGTGTTTTTTTGTGATGCGTTCGGTGTCATAATTGCTGTTTACGCGGTGTGTGGATTACAGGTTTGCCTGACCTGAGATGTTTGGGCTCGGAAAAGTTGCAAAGATCTTCTGTTAGCCAGCGGAAGCTAGCTGCTCCAGTTAAAAAGAGAAAAAAAACTCAGTTTTCAGCTCTGGCTAAAAATAGTACTTGATGGTTTAACTTTCCTTTCTGCTAGTCGGTTCAACTGTGGTGCAAAATAACCAACGTTGTATGTGAGGCACGTTGAAGCCAACTGTAAATATCTCAATCACCACAGGCCTGTTCTCGGACCCGGGGGAGGTGGTATTAGCAATAGCCCCCGGTTAGCATTAGCTTGCTAGCAACAAAGCACCGTCTGCTTGTGGTGTTCGGGAGATGCGGGTAATTCACCTTTAATGTCCGCTGTCCAGTAGTATTGGGGCACATTTGTTACTCAAAGGTTTGGGGGCTAGACTCCTTACTTCCAATAAAGACCCAATTTTAATGCAGCATAGCAGGACATTCTGTACAACGCCATGCTACCAACTTTGTGGATACGGTTTGGGGAAGAACCTTTTATATTCCTGCGTGATTGTGCCCCACTCCACAAAGATACGATAGGATAAATCTTTATTATACCCACAGGGGGAAATTTGATAAACAAAATATGCAAAACAAGCTTAATAAAAAAACAGGGTTGGGTGTGGAAAAACTTGACTGGCCCACGCAGAGCCAGCAAAGCTCCCTCTTATGTAGCGTCTTCTGAATGTGCTGCTGATGCAGTAACACACGAGTGCACATTCTTGCTACACGTGGTTCTTTTGTTAGACAGCGAGACTTTTTAGCCAGTTTTATGGATTTAAAACCGTTTTGCATCAGATACTGAAACATAACAGGAAAAGATAAATGTTAAGAAAATGTATCTTCAAACAGAGGGATCCCTGAAATGACCCCTGGTTAAGTATGTTGCATGTAATGGCACAGTGCTGTATTGTCAGGCATGGGGCTACTTTCAACTAATTGATTCATAAATACTTAAATTGTTCATACGAGTTTGTATATACTGCCTGTGGACATGTGGTGGTTTGCTTCTTGCAGGCTGATATGGGTAAGAAGCAAGTAAGCAAGTCCAAAAAGGAGGTGGAGGAGCCAGAAGAGTTTGTGGTGGAGAAGGTGATTGACCAGCGTTTGGTGAACGGAAAAGTTGAGTTTTTCCTTAAGTGGAAGGGATTCCCAGAGTAAGTATGTGTTTTGGCCCAAATGTTTGTGATTTCCTGCATTGTTGAACATTTTAATGGTCACGATTGTTCCGCAGAATAAGATTCCAATGGAGTAAAAGGCCATAACATGTCCAAATAGCAGCTTTGGTTGTTAAAGCTCTGTTTTGTTTTTTGTTTTTTTAAAAAAAGCAGTTCAGATGCACAAACTTAAGCTGTTTAGATAATCTATTATAATATAATTTGTGGGAATGTTCTGTTAGTTTTGGGTGTCCCTATGTTCACCTTTTAATTGTAATTACAGTGCAAGTTAAATGAAGTTGAAAAGGAATGAATGAGCAAGATTTTAATGCAAAGCAGACATTTTAGAATAGTTAGCTATGTAGATTCACTGTACTTAGTCATTAATAGCTGCATGTATTTTGTTACTATAGATTTTTTTCTTACTGACCTCATGAAACTTCTGTTTTTTCCCCCCCAGTTCTGATAATACATGGGAGCCTGAGGAGAATCTTGATTGCCCAGAATTAATTTCAGCCTTTCTAGCATCCCAGAAAGGTGTTGTTGAGAAACCAGACTCCAACAAGAGGAAATCCTCCACAGACGAACCAGACACAGAAGAGAGTAGTGCTAAGAGGAAGAAGGAAATGGTGAGAAGAAAGATGATTGGGCTATTATATTTTGCTACATTCTTGGCTTGAGATGTAACAGAGTCTGTTTTACAGAGTGAAAAGCCAAGGGGGTTTGCCAGGAATTTGGAACCAGAACGAATTATAGGAGCAACAGATAGCAGTGGAGAGCTTATGTTCCTGATGAAGTGGTGAGATAATCTGATGCAATTGTTTATACAGACTAAGGGTTTTTTTTGCCTTTGACCACCATGTTGATTTTTTTTATAACTATATGCTGTAGGTGATGGGCTCTGGTTTTAGAATGGTGCATTATGGGCCCATGTGCTGTTTATATAGGTTTAGCACCAGCGTTAAGCACCCCTGCAGTAAATGGGCTGTAGGGGGCATCATGCACTCATAATTCGTGCTCAGTACAGAATGCTGGTGGAAAATGAATCTTGAGAGTCTCTCATTTATCAAGCTAGAGTTTACAAGATTGCAGCTTATGTTAAGACATGAACGGCAGACCATAAGGTGCACTGTCTCTTTCCCACACTGCAGGAAAGATTCCGACGAGGCAGACTTGGTGCCAGCACGTGAAGCCAACACCCGCTGTCCGCAGGTAGTTATTGCTTTCTATGAAGAGAGGCTGACCTGGCATTCCTGCCCGGAAGATGAGCAGCAGTAGTGTTCTCCTAGGCTACGTTTCCCAAGCCGCATCACATCTAAGCTCTCTTTACCTGACCGGCCCTGTTCATCTCAGGGCATTACCTGAGTTGAATGCTTTCCTACCCTGGCTTTGTGCTGCATTGTGGACAGCCTGATCAGTGGCGCATGTTTTAGTGTTTGGGTTGGGATGAAAGAGTGGTGAGAAGAGGGTTTTTTTTTTTTAAACAAATAAAACTTCATTGCAAATATGACAGTGCTGGTTGCCATTGGTGATGCACTGGATTTCTGTTAATCATCTGTTTTATTTGTAGTCTTCCAGTTGGCTCTCGCCTTTGTGCATCCTGTTCTTGTGATGTTCAGCTTTTAATGTAAAGAACTCAAACTATTAGGTCATAGTATCCCCCTAATTTTTGTTTCATTCTTTGTTTTGAATAGCTGTTGTGTATTTTTTTTCTGTAAATATTTTTTCAATAAACTGAAAAGGTTGTTCAATAAAGTTTATTGATCTTTTTAATCTGCCGACTTGTGCTTGTGTCCATTCCTGTAGGAATTTTGAAAGTTGTTTCCCTGAAGAGGTGGGCGATGTCGCAGCTTCAAACCTCAAACCCCCTTGGGGTCAGCAGTAGCCTAGTGGTTAAGGCATTCGCCCCATGATTGGAAAGTACAGGTTAGATTCCCAAGACCGCTAGGCACCTCTGAGGTACCCTGAGCAA